>JAATLQ010038630.1:0-27685 GCA_013421005.1 Heliconius erato x Heliconius himera
GTAAATTAATATTAAAATCACCACATACAACTATTAATTTCTTAGACCCAGATAACTTTACAAGTACTTGTTCTAAAATTATTTCAAAGTGTTCATATAACCCAGAGGGAGGTCTGTATACACTTACAACAATGAAATGCTCTAGCTCAACACAGGCCATTTCAATAGTCTGCTCAACAGAGAGGCTCACAATATCTTTACGTTCTTTAAATTTATAAGATTTATTCAAAATTATTAAATTTTTAAATTGTCATTTTGCTTAACAGATTATATCAACGAAATCTATGAAATATACTAAGTATAATATTACTATGTATATTTTCATACTATATAACGCGCGAGCAGGGTAGGCAGAGGGAACTTGGGAGTGTTAAGACACTCCATTTCCATTAAGACATTTCAGTTCTCCTGTTTCTGCCAAATTCTGCAGGCATTCTGTATTGAGCGACAGAACTTTACATCGCACTTTGCCTTGACACCAGTGGCAATCGAATCCACAACCGCCGCGTTTACAGTTACAAATTATTATTATCTAATAAGGTGATACGTAAAGACTTCCATGCTTTAAATGTAACCGTCTACCTAACACCAAGTTAAATTGCCCCGAATCCAGACTTTACGAAACAATTTTCATTAACGCACATTACGTGACTGCATTATTAAGGTCTAAGGCTAGACGTTCATTGGATATTTTTAATATTATATTAGAATAAAATAAAATAAATCAGCTTCGCGCTGTATCCCGCATACAGCAGGGTAGGCAGAGGGAACCTAGTGTTAAGACACTCCGTTCCCCATTTTCTGCCGAATTCTGGAGGCATTGCGTGTTCAATGGCAGAACTCAACGCCGCGCTTAACCTCGACACCAGAGCGAAGAAATGGAAATATAAATTTAAGTAAATATTTCATCTCCTCGAGTGGGGATCGAACCCACAACCAGTCGGTTTTACAGTCACACCTCGTGCCGCTGCGCTATAACTGGTCTCAGAATCATTCTCAGAAGATATTAGAATAATTTAGATTTTATAGGCCGTCGTAGAAAAGCGTTTTGTATACACGATGGTTGTGGATTTGATTATTGATGAATTGATATATTTCAATTATTCTCATTTTTATCATGGTAAAATTTTAAAGATTCTTTTCAAAAATTATAAATAATATAATAATAAATAGAAATGTATAATATATTTATTACATTACTACTTCTGAGGAACATTGTTGTATGTATTTTATTATTAAAACATTTTTTTTTGTCTAATTTTCATCATTTCCAAATCAACTTTGTTGAACAAATATTTAAGTTACATAAGGAAAAAATATAATAAAATTTAGGAAATATAATAAAAGTCAGTTATATGAAAAAAATATCTTATTGTCACAATTCATATTATCATTTGTACGAAGCATCAGCTACGCTATATAGCTCGGTTCGTTGTGAAAAATTGGGCTAAAATTGTTTACCTCGCGCGAGAAAACTTTTCTATTATGTTCTACAAGATTGCGTATTCATGCAGTTACTTCTCGAACTACGTTTTTGGGAATATTGTTTCTATGACTGTCATTTTGTACACCATTTGTTTTATACGAGCCAAATTTAGGAACAATGCCATATTTTTAACATTTTTAAAGTGTTATTCCATACTTAGGAAAGAAAACTACTTGTTCAGATAACGTATAAAAATTTGAACGTAGCGGGACTCGAACCCACGCCTCCTGGAAACCGATTAGGCGCTCTGACCACGTTATTGAACGTATAGTTATATTAACATTAAATTAAGTTTTATAATTGTAAAAATATGGCAGATAGATCATTGTGGCGCAGGGGCATAAGCGTATGCTTGAAAACGCGATAAGTTGTAGGTTTAATTCCCACTCGGGGAAATGAAATATTTTTATTTTTTATTTCCTAGCTCTGAGGCAAAGCGCGATATCAGAACTTCCACACAAACACTAGGTTCCTAGTACCTGAAACTGAATGTTGACACATATATTTATTGGTTGAGAACTTAATTTTGAAATATTAATAATATTATTATAAAAAGCGCTGGATGTCCTTTAATAGTGTAATATCAAAAGCAGAAAAAACAGAGTCATTTATAATTTTATCAAGAATTAATACTCATAAGAATACGATCACCTCATAAATATATTTTAATTAGAATCTATATTTATATATAGATTCTAATCAAAATATAGGTCATGTATAGCTATATACATATTTGCTTAAATTAAACCGAGTTAAAGTTTGCTTAGTTAGCCAGTAGCAAAACGAGAATAACTATTTGTTTTTGTAAGCTGTTACTAGAAATATAAATGCCCTGGAGGTATTGGTAGTTTGGATTTGTGTTGACCCATGAGATTGTGAAATAACTTGGTCTCAGTCGGTGATCTCAGTTGAGTGATGTGTTCATAGATTTGTGTCAAGCAAGAAAGTTAATATAACTTATATAAATAGAAAACTCAATTTTAACATTATTTTATTAGATTCATCTTTCTGTTGATTTTACAATAATAAAGTTAGCCTCACGCTGTATCCTGCACACAGCAGGGTAGGCAGAAGGAACCTAGTATTAAGACTCTCCGTTCCAACTTTTTGATGAACTTTTCGGAGCATCGCGTGTTGAGTGGCGGAATTCAACATCGGGTTTTTACCTTTTAGCCAGAGCGAAGGAATGAAAATATGAATAAATAATAAAAGGGTTTCGAACCCACAACCATCGCGTTACAGTCACACCCTTGTACCCCTCAGCCATAACGGCCACAAATTTTATAATTAAGATCAAAATTTAATACAGTCCATTTTACATGAACATCTTCGTATAGTAATTATTATTGTTTTTTTTGTTATTGATGCCGTTGTGGCGCAGGGGTACAAGTGTTGACGTTCAATTTCCATTCGGAGTAAGGAAATATTTAATATTTACATATTCGCTCTGGTAAAAAAGCAAAGCGTGGCGTAGAGTTCCGCCATTTACCACGCAATGCTTCAAGAATTCGACGGAAAATGGGGAATGGAGGTGTCTTATTGGTAAACGGACTGAAGAATTGGCGAAGACGTAGCTGATGATGGCAATATTTGGATGGAAGTCGTCGATATCATTACTTACGAGAAAACCTAACAACAAACTAAATATTTGATGATATTCTAACTATACGACAAATATTGAAGGTTGCTTTTTGTAAAAAAATATAACTTAAACGGTACTTTTCTACAGTTTCCAGTAGTAGTGTATAGCGTGAGAGGTAGTTGAAAGAACTACCGGTACTGTGATGACAGATTGAACTTTTCATTTACTTTTGAGCTCAATGGATAAATCTGTGTCTTTATCTATTGTATTTGAATAAGTGAATGCAAGAAATGGCTACCCAGTATGTTATGTATATTTTTTAATTTATTATAAAAATAGCGGCTCGCCCATGGCTTCGCCCGCTTTAAATACATGATTATTGATTTAATAAGCAGAATTAATTGACAACTATAATGACTTCTAATATGATTATTTTACGAGATTATCGTCAAAGAATTTTTGATTGTTTTAAATAATACGACCATTGTTTATATTTGATATTTATAAAATATACATAAAGCTAATTATTTATTACACGTATATATTTTTGTAACTTTATGTTCTTTTTACGTATATAATATACTCTGTTAAATGTACTGATGTCACTTAATAATTTAATGTACTGCTTCAGAAACAGCCTTAAATGTTAAATTATTGATTTAAAGGATTCATAATATTCTTTGTAAAATAACTGTAATAATTGCATATTAACTCCTGTACATTTAAATTAGTTACATATATTATATGAACGAACCAATCAAAAAATCTTTGTATTTACTTGATATTTCTTTCAAGATCGTCCTTTATCTCTGTGTTGAATTAATTACGACTTCTTTCAAATGACGATAGCTTTTCTTTTAATGAACCGATTTTGATGAACTAAACTTTAGTAGTTAAGTTGAGTTAAAACAAAGTAATTGGTGAATTTTTCAAGTAAATCGGTTCAGTACTTTCAGAGAAAAATGCGGACAAAAATATGTCGACAGACAGACAGACAAGAAATTAAAAAAAATCTATTTGCTTTCTATTATTCTTTTTAAGTGTCCCTCTATCCATTTCAGTCAAAATTACTAAATGTACAGACAAAATATTTTTACTGTCTCATTATATATAGAGATTAGCTTCCCTCTGCCTACCCTGCTATATGTATGTAAACTCTCTGGTTCCCACATTCCGCCATATTTTTTGAAAAATTGCGTGTTGAGTGGCGGAACTCAACGTGGAATTTTTCACTTGGTGCCAGAGCAAAAAATGAAAATATTAAGAAATCTCTCGAATAGGAATCGAACCCGCAACCGACACCTTACAGTCACACCCTTGTTCCCCTCGGCCACGACGGCCTCACTAATTTTATTGTGAACTAAAATATCTGGTCTATTATAGTGTACATATTTCTTTTTTTATTCCGTGTATAGGTAGCTTACATATGCGGAATAAAAAGTAATTCATTGCAAGAGATGCACCGCAAATGAAAAAAAAAATATATATAAAAAACTTTTTTATTTTTATTTTTGTTCCACGAATTTCACGGAATACATTTTGACTTTTTATTAAATAACCTCTGAAAAAAAAATATAAAAAAAAATTACGCGTTGTATTGCCAGGAAGAAGGTCCAGTATATTAATATTTTTCCATATATATAAATATTACAGATATGTTGACGCGTAAAAAATTGCAGCTATATAACTAACTTTTTATCCCGCACACAGCAGGGTAAGCAGAGGCAACATAGTGTTAAAACATTCTGTTCCCTACTTTCCGCAAAATTTTACGAAGCATTGCCTGTTGAGTGGCAGAACTCAACGCCGGGCCTAATGGCCTTGATGCCAGAGCGAAAAAATGAAAATATTAATAAATAATAATTCATTCCATCTAGGGAGGCCAGTCGTGGCGCAGTGGCACGAGGTGTGACTGTAAAACCGGTTGGTTGTGGGATCGATTCCCACTCGAGGAGATGAAATATTAACTTAAATGTATATTTCCATTTCTTCGCTCTGGTGTCGAGGTTAAGCGCGACATTGATTTCTGCCACTCAACACGCAATGCCTCCAGAATTCGGCAGAAAATGGGGAACGGAGTGTCTTAACACTAGGTCCCTCTGTCTACCCTGCTGTGTGCGGGATACAACGTGAAGCTGATTTGATTTGATTTGAAGTGGGGAATGAACTCACAACCATCACGTTACAGTCATACCCTTGTGCCCCTGGGCCAGGACGGCATCACAGCATCATTTCTTAGTATCTGACAACGAAATATACCACAATGTTCAGACGTAGCTAGGATAATATTTTCTTTATGAAAATTCATAATACGGTAGCATCTATAATTAGGTGAGCTTGTTTTCCTTGATTATGTAGATGGATTCATAATGATTCCGTATAGGAGTAAACCTTCTATAAGTTTCTCAACAAAAACAATCGCTCGCGGCGCTTATTGTTACAAGCCAGTTAATTATACAGTTATCTTGGTTATATTAATTTTGTTCCGTTCTTGGACTATACTGTGCTTATGGTAATCTCCTATCGTTGTATGTTAAATTAATAGCAGCTATAAGTTAAGGTTTTTGACGTTATATTACAGGATTTAGGTATTCTTAATTTTTTTTTTTAGAAATAAATCAAAGATTAATATTAGTATGTTTTAGGTGGATTTTTTTCTTTCTTTTTAAGCTGTAAGTTTTTATAAATGATAACATAATGTACAACATAGAAGAATGTATTACATTTATAAATATTTTATTAGTTTGAAACTTTAAAGCGTTGTATTCTACAAAATCCTTTTCTTGAATTTTTTTATCGTTATCAATGCCTTCCTTAATTTTGTAATGATATTTTTTAATTCCAGGTTATTTCACATATTGAGTATTGAAAACAATGCCTTATAAGATTTTTGATCTTCTCGATTACTATATATCTTAAACGAAACTCTTTAACCCAATTTATCTCGTATATTTGATTGAGGCCGGTCGTGGCGCAGTGGCAAAAAAAATCGACTAGTTGTGGGTTTGATCCCCACTCGAGGAGATGAAATATTTATTGACGTTTATATTTTCATATCTTCGTTCTAGTGCCAAAGGAAAAGCGCAGCGTTGAGTTCCGCTACTCAACACGCAATGCCTCCAGAAATTGGGGGAAAGTGGGGAACGGAATGTCTTAACACTAGGTTCCCTCTGCCTACCCTGCTGTATGCGGGATACAGTGTGAAGCTGAAAAAAAAACTTTTTTGGAAACCGGACATTTCGAACAGTAGTCCGCGATCTAAAGAGTTTCTAAACTGGTTAAAAATTCATAAAAAAAATTGTACTTCAAAAATAAATATCACTAGTTTAATCCTTTTAAATTATATTCATAATTACAATAGATATTGAGCACCACTGACTGGGCTACAAAATAATTTTGTCTATCTTTAGTAGGTAAAATGTCCGTTTGTTACATCAAAGCTCTGGCCGACAGCCGTCTGTTTTGACGCCGGGCGCAGACACTTATAATTATTATGCATGGAAACTTGTACAATCAGCAACTGTTTGAATAACTTTGTGAATTTGCTAGCTGTAGGTCTGTGGCTGTAGCCACGTAGCAGCGGAGTAAATTGAAATATTTAAGTCCTGTGTTTATATAGACTATAGAGGAATATGATTGCAATTTGAGGCCAGTCGTAGCTGTGACTGTAAAATCGACTGGTTCTGGGTTCGATCCTACTTAAGGAAGTGAAATATTTATTTACATTTATATTTTCATTTCTTCGCTCTGGTGTCGAGGCAGAGCGCGGCGTTGAGTTCCGCCACTCGCAATGTCTCTAAAACTTGGCGGAAAGTGAGGAACGGAGTGTTTTAACACTAGGTTCCCTTTGCCTACCCTGCTACGTGCGGGATACAACGTGAAGCTGATTTATTTATTTATTTCTGATTGATTGTCTACTATTGAAATTCTATAAATTAGGTGTTTGTTGGGGGAAATGTATCATTCGTGAAAAATAAATGATAGTACTTTGTGAATTGTCGTTGTTTAGTACTAGTTAGAGCTTGAATCTGTGCCCGATAAGTCACATTTTTTTTGTCGTGTGTATATCAATAATAATACACAAATATCGTTTTAGTATCACGGCACAATAGTATAGCATCTTTTACTATTGTCGTACACGGTTATACCCATTTTCTTTCAGCTCTACGCTTTGTCCTGCATACAGGGTAGGCAGAGAGAACCTAGTTTTAAGACACTCTCCGCTTTCCACTGACTTTTCGAAGCATTAAGTGGCGGAGATCAATGCTAAATTTGTGCCTTCTTACCAGCGAAAAAATGAAAAAAAAACAATAAATAATATTATTACTATAAAATGGGAATCGAATCGACAACCATCGCGTTTACAGTAACCACTGCCTGTGTCACTGCATCACGACGACCTTCATATCTTTTCAAATATAACTCGTATAGTATATCGTGCATATACAAAAACTTTATAGAATTCAGGGTATTACAAAATAGCGTTCGGTGGTATGCTTTGTCTATTAAAATTTAGATAAAACCTTTTTGCGTATTTATCAAAAGCAAATTATTTTTCAGATTTCAGAAGTAGGTACACAAAATTATGCAACAATATACTTCTTCACCATCAGAATCATTAAAAGCAGTGTTAATGAACACAGTCTTATAAATTAGCTTCACGCTGTATCCCGCACACAGCAGGGTAAGCAGAGGGAACTTAGTGTTAAACACACCGTTCCCCATTTTCCGTCGAGGTCCGGAGACATTGCGTGTTGAGTGGCGGAACTCAACGCCGCGCTTAACCTTGACACCAGAGCGAAGTAACGAAAATATAAATGTAAATAAATACTTCATCTCCTCAAGTTTGGATCGAACCCACAATCAGTCGATTTTACAGTCACACTTTGTGCCGCTGCGCCACGACTGGCCTCGAATAATTGCCAAATATTTGAATATGATCCCCATCACACAGCTAAGGCTTACTCCATACAATTTGACGCACGGATTCGTATTCACAATACACTAGTATCGTATGCGCTGACGAAAAGGAATGTTACAAATTACAATCCGTGCTCGTATATTGATATTAATTGTTGGACATAGGACAGGCCCTTTTGGGAACGGACGCCAGATTAAAGCGATTCCAGTGCTGGTATGTCCTTTGTGCTTCGCTACGAAACAAAATACCAATTTAGGTATATATATATGCTGTTAATATTTTTCCTTTTTGTCAAATATTGGCTATTGCATTGCGTTTATTAGATATTTTTTACATTTGGCGTTGAGTTCCGCCACGAAACAAGTAGTGCCTCCTGAATTCGGCGGAGAGTGGAGAACGGTAGTGTCTTATATTAGGTTCCCAGGTTCCCTCTGTCTATCCTGCTATATACGGTATACAGCGTGAAGCTAAAAAATGTTATACAAACAAGATCTTGTTAGCCGTCTTGTTATAATATCAGTGTCAAGTACAATTTTAATCTATCTACATTACGTAATTAAAAAGGCATCCATATTTTTTCTCGCATAGCAGGGTAGGCAGAGGGAACCTATTACGATACTCTATTCCCCACGCAGGGCCTCCTTGGGAACTCCAGATTAATGTAGGACGGAATATATCTTTTGTGCGTGGCATTAATATACATGTTTTGTGAAACAAAATACAAAATGTAGGTATTGCGTCGTTATTATTGTACCTTTTTGTCAAATATTGGATATTTGCATTGGAATTTTGTTATGATTTTTCATTTTTGTTGTTTCAAATGTTTTAGTTATTTACAGTTGTCAACATTGTCTGCTGTGAGAGATATTTAAATATAATTCCTAATAATAATATAATTATGTCTTTATATAAAATACTCGGATAAAAAATACTATTATTTTTAATTAAAAAAAATTGAAAAGCAAAGTAAACTAGCAACCACCGCACTGCACGCATCCAAACTAATATAGCTAAACCAAATAAATATTAAAAATCGTCTTCCACTGCGCCACAGCAAAACACAAGCATTGTATTTTTATAATACAAGAGACCACAAATATTAGCCGCCTATAAAATATGCGCGCAACTATTCTTTTGTGCTTGAACAGCTGTACGTCGAATTTTCAAATGAATGACGTCGTTTTTATTTTTATTGGCAATTAAACAATTAACCCATTTAGTTTTACAAAGCCCTCTCTGAGCCTCCCTTCGTGAGGGAGAAATTTTATACCCGTTCAGTATTATGATCATTTTTAGAATGTTAATTCATTCATAAGATGAAAGACTTCGGTAGATTCACCGCTATTTATTTAGCTTTTTTGATTATTTTTGTCTAAATATTGTTTGTGGACGTAAATTTTATATTTAAGTCGATTTTCATATATGTTATAATCAGCTTCACGCCGTATCCAGCACACGGCGTTGTAGGCAGAAGGAACCTAGTGTTAAGACAGTCCGTTCTCCACTTTCTGCCGAATTCTTCTCGAGGCATTGCGTGTTAAATGGCAGAACTCAACGCCGCGCTTTGCCTCGACACCAGAGCGAAGACATGGAAATAAAAATTTAAATAAATATTTCATCTCCTCGGGTCGGTCACAACCAGTCGGTTGTACATATATTGTACATACAAATGAAGAAGAATTATTATTTATTATATAAATTATTGTTATATTTTATTTGTCCGTTCAGGCAACTTAAAGCGGCGTTGATTTTCACATTCAACCAGCAAAAAGTGGAGAACGGAGTGTCATGGTACTAGGTTCATTTTTCGTACTATGTATGCTATATGCACAGCAATATATAGAATAATAAAAAAACTCAAAAAAAGTGTACTCAATTGACTAAGCAAATAAACTATAACACTGGTTGTGGGTTCAACCCCAGGAAAGCATAAATATATATTATGATATATTTTTTTTTACTTCTTTTCTACTTTACACATTGTCTTCACATGCCCAGCCTCTGGAGGATAGTTTGTTTCGTACGTGCCCTTCCTCCTTTATTTTCAAAGGTCAACTTTGACTACTCCGACCATTCCTTCTATTAAAAATTATATAATTTAATTGTGAGTTCGTCTTCCTAACCATCAGATATAAACACATAGGTATATACTTTAGTAATAACATTTTAATATACATAAGATTTTTTTTCTTTGATTTAGTTGATTGATGTTGCTAACGTAAATTAAGCAAATATGTACTAACAAAAATTATGTGGACCAAAAGTCTGAAATAAAGAGATTATTTTATTATATTATTATTATTAGTGCAACGCGGCCTTAATTTTCTTCTATTAAATTATTCGCCTATATAAAGACATACGTACGAAAGATACGTACTTATTATTATATATACTTATGAACATCCACCAATATTGAAATAAATTCCTATACCTAAATGAATAAAACAAAAACACAATTGACTTTTTAAAGTTTATTTAATAAAAATCTCTTTTGACTTGAACACGATCACTAAAATACAGACAGTTAAAGAAATTGTAACATTGATTATTATTTACTTCGTATCAGTCGAGTAGCTTATAATAAACATATAAAATCATATCTCGCTGAGTTCCATAACTATTATATAAATATTTACATTAAGTTTGAAAAAAACATGCCATTCTGTTTTGAGTGTATTATAAATGTATTAAGGAAACGTCTTTGTTTCTTTACTTATGCTATATTGATGAAAAATGAATATTGAAAATTGGATCAAAAATTTGATGAAAATGATTGTGATGAGTCTAAAATTACGTACAAATCAATTATATTTATACATATTGCCATATAAATAGTATAAAGAATTTATTTTATAATAAGGAAAACCACAAGGTTAAATCTTATACGTAGAAATTATATCAATTAACTTTGGGACCAATGTAAATAGCTTCCGAATTGCTCATCTCGGGCCGAGAAGGATTTATTCAACCTTTATGTAAATATTATGATGCCCTCGAGCCTGATATTATTTCTAAAAAGCAAAAGACTCTTGATGTTTTATTACAAGACAAAAATAACGTTACTTTTTCAATACATGACTTTTAATTATAAATATTCTTTTTGTACAAAGTTTTGATGCCAAATGAATAAATGTAAAACAAGTAAATGAAATATTTTCAACAAAAAGTCATTTATTATTAGTACTTCGGATATTCGGAACACGTGAAATTAATCATATTTTCAAACAGATACGTATAACTAATATTCATTTGATATAATAAGATAGTAAATTATTTAGAAAAGTAAGCTTGTAAGAAATTTTATTAAAGAATAAATATTAAGTAAAAAATCATTGCATTTTAGCTTTGTACGTGTTACCAATATACATGTAGCTGTGTTATTGTGTATCATTTCAAATAGTTCCTATTTAATTAAAATATAAATTTAGTCATTAAGATTTTGTAGCATTCCATTGTAAATACAATACATTCACATAAAATTTACTAAGAGGCCGGCAGTTGTTGGGCAGATTTTGATGTGTACATAACCTACAAAGCTTCCTAAGACGTCAGGATTTAAAGTCTATATCACATACCTATAAATGTTACCATCGCCAATAAAAATAATAATTTATTATAAAATATATAAAAGTTTAATATTGATATGAACGTGTTATAGATTATAAATTATAAATTAAGAGTTGAATTTTAATTAATATTGTATGGAAAATCGCTCGTTTCTTTCATCCCAACGCCTCAAGAAGCAGATATAAATATTAACTAACATAATTGCGACAATTTATAATAAATGACGTATTTACATACATATGATTATAAAGTGAGTGCACCATGTCTTTATTTACAAAATGTACATTTAAAATCTAACAACTATCAACAATTACGTGAAAGTAACGGTATTATTTAAAAAGAAAACATTAAAAAAAATGTGTATAATAAATAAAATATTGGACCTTGCTTTACAATTTATTTACATTGGTTTTACTGAAAAATTCTTACTAAAATGTATGAAAAGTAAGCAATGCTAAAACTGTCTAACAATTGGTACTAAGCTTGGACATATAAAAAGCCATTTTAGCTATGAACATGTATAAAATCGGATTTAATCATGTCAGCCTTTTTGTACCTAATATCTACTAAAGATCGATAATTAACAACAACATAGTTATCATGTTTCTATGAAACCGGTGTTTTAACAATACAAAATATTGATTAGGCTCTTCTATCACTTCAACGTATACGCCTCTTTTCTAAATGTTATCAAATGATATATATATTTACAATATTAACTTTACAATTTAAGAATTTTATGTAATGTCAAACTTATACAGATAGTCTTTTAGACACACTGAGAAAATGACACATACATAGAAAATACATAGAAAATAGTAAAGTAAGTAGATCTAAGAGACAAAATGGAATGTTGAAATAATATTAGTAATTTACTAACAGTCCTTTCAAAATATTTACTTGAAATTAAATGCTTAAATTCTTAATAGTGCTAAATGTAATTAATGATTGGTACAAAATTTTGTTGATCTGATGTAAATATTTAAAAACATTTTTATTTTATGATATTTCTGGCAAATGGATATACACATGTACTTAGTATATATAATTTTTTTATTATTTATTTAACACACATTTTATTAAACAATTTCAAATTAAAAATATTTGGTTCTGATTTAAATATTTCATTTCAATTTCTTAAATGTATGAGGAATGTTATTTAAATAGACAAGGAGTGCATACTGCTGATAGTTTTGGTTAGAGTGATTTGCGATCTCATAAAGCTATTATAATATAAATTGATTATATTTAAAGAAAACATAAATATAAATATTTATAAAACAATAAAATACCACTTTTATTTGGTTTCTAAGTTATAAAATATATATATTATATATAATATTGGTGTAGAACAATATAAGAAGCATCGACGAACAAAGATGACCCCTCGAACGACTTATATAGACTTCGTGACAACTGCATCGAAGGTACAAGGTTCACTCCGCAAATATGCACTTTATACGGAACACTTGCATGTTTCGAGCAGTTCACCATTATTGATTTTTAGTGCTTAGATGTTTTTTGGAGTATCTGAAGTCGGGAATTGCGAGGGGGTGCAACCCCTCAGCTTTTTGCTATGGAATCCAACGGCACCACAAGTTTTCCATTGGAGTAGCTGTAACAATAAAAATATTTTTTTAAGTATGAGAAGTACCCTGATGTAGATCTTTTTATATTTTAGAAGTTAATTAAAAACAGGATGTCTAGATCATGAAATACGCGGTAAAATTATAAATATATTTTCCCATTTGATATATACATTACTATAAATAAATAATTAAATAATGGAATTGGCTTTGTTTTGTATATTGATTATTTTATTTGCAGATAAAAAATATATTTAAAAAAATATTATTTGTTGTGTTTTAATTTCCAGCTCACTTGTCCCTTACCGACCCCGTGTAATAGTGCCACCTGTTCACTTCAAAGGCGGAGAAATATAAACAATGGGAAACGTATGTATATAAGAATGTGCTTCACAAACAAGGTTATATGTGCAAAATGTGGGTAGTTACAAGAATATTAAATACATTGTACCCTATTATTTGCGTACATTTGCTTTTATTTTTTTTAGTTTTAACTAGAATCTTATTATAAATGTCAAAATTTGTGAGAATAGATAGTGTGTCTGTGTGTCACTCGAAAACTACTGAACGGATTTAGATTAATCTTTACATTAATATAGCTTATACATCAGAATAATACATAGGCTACTAATAATTTTGTATAATTTGGCTATAATATAACGATAATTTTAAGCGGGCGAGGCCGCATAGCGATCCGCTAGTATAATATAAATAAATATGTGCTTAAATATTTAATAACATTCACAAATTTTAACCTGTATGGTATTGTAGCCGTTCTGGATTTAGCTCTGCTTGGCCTACACGCTTCATCTGTAACGAAGATACGAACCTTGAAATTGATAAAATAATTTTACTAAATATTGGAAAATTTATATGACAAAATTATGTTTCTAAAATCATTTCAAAGTTCTCGTTGTAGTTTTAAAGCTTAATAGAGCGGAAGTGCATACTATTGTCTCGATTCTTGCCGAACAATACTTATCTTAAGTCGAAGTTGGCAAAAGTAATATCTGCGATACCTTAATGAGAGAACTTTGTGTCGACTTTGTTAATCGTTTTTGACCTAGCCGCAGTGCCGCGCACTGACTCACTTAGAATTCGAGATATATTTCATAAACATTGAAGCAAGAAAGTTTAAACGTTAAAATTAGAAGGTGCTACAATTTAAGGTGAGAATGGAACAAAACAACAAGCGACTAAACTTGGATGAGCAAAATAAATATATGGACGCGCTATAATAAATACGACAAAACAAAAGAAAAACATATAAAAATCCTATCCAAAATTATTTTTTTATTGATTAATATGGTTCTAGTAACGGTATTAGTTAACTTTTGTACTATTTATAGCCCTTACCATAAAGCGGCTAACATCGTTGTGAGAGGCACGCATCGCATTTGACGGGCTCCGCACGCCGCTTGGCTTGAGAGCCCTGCGAGCCGGACTTACGCCGGAAAGTGTACCTAACGAGTAGACCTGCAATGAAACGCCGCACCGTTAAAACAAACAAAAACAAACAAGCGCGTCCATCTGAACTGAACCGCGAACAGAAGAAGGCGAACTATTTTATGTGTGATATTTGATTTTGAATTTGTGTATTTAAATCAGTTATAGTTCTGTATGTTTTGAGCTAAATTCAGAATGTTAATTTAAAATAAACGCGATTAATACGGTAATGTAAAAAAAATGTAATAAAATAAAAAATAATTAAATAATAATATAAAAAATGGAATGTAAAATGGTGATAGACAATGACAAAGCAGATTCTAGGTTGCGGTGATAGAACATTAATAAAATAAAATAAAAAAACAACTCACCTGTTAATCCCGCTTTATTTATGCTATTCGAACTGGAAAATCCAGAAATTTTCTTCCAAGTTTTTTTATTCCAAAATCCACTGGCTTTTGCATCACCGCAACTAGAACTTCGAGGAGATGTTCCATCCCTCGGACAACGTAAATTACAATCATCGGCACCTAAAATGCGTACACCTGCACCACGAGTTCCATATGCCACTGCAGGTAAGTGGGGGACTGAGCCCGTCGGTTTTCTCCGTAAACTACCAACGTAGCTGGCACCACTGCTACTTCCACTAAAACCGCTATCTAAATCTGGAGGATTACAGCTAGCCGGCGATAACAATTCGTCCGTTGGACCGACTCTTAACAATTCTTCTATATTGTCTCTATCTTCTGCCCGTTCTGAATCAGGTGATTCACATTCAGGCATTAACATAGCCTCTACACTGAGATTTAACTCTCCCAAAATTCTTTTATGTCTTGACTCTACTCGCCGTACTTCTTCTTCAACAACACTTCTATCCAGTGAAACAAGGGACTGCCGTGGACCATACCGATGTTTGGGACAAGTTCGTGAGCCTTCTGTTATTTCTTCATAAATATTTTCTTCAGTACCATATCTTGTTACAAAATTATGCCGAGCTGATCGATCTCGCGGAACACCACCCCTTCCTCGTTGTCTGTTAGCTTTTTTAGAAGATGAAGGCATAGACAAGTTGTGGTCATAGTATGCATACGAATAATCAACAGGCTCAAATCTTTCCATTGTAGCAGCTATGTTACTTCGATTCCAAGGTTGTGGCGGAGAGTCTCTAGATAGATTTACAGCAGCGAGACGTGCAGGTAATATCTCATCAAGATCTCGCGCACATCGTTCGTCTAGTGATTGCGCGCCGTCTCCATCATCTCGTCTATGTTTTCTATGTGGACGTCGAGATGTTTGTGAACGAGGATGCCTTTGGTCACAATCTGAATCGTCATGATTATAATCCGGCGTATGGCTGCGATTTAGGTCTGATCTGTATTTATTGCAATCGATTGTGTGGTGGAAGTTGTGCCTAAGACTGTAACTGGAAGTTCCCTCATAGTCTGACCGGTCGTAGCACGGACTGTCGTCGGCATTGCTCGAGTGTGGATGGGGACAGTCGGCCGCGATGCCGGATTCGGATGATGGATAATCGTGAACCTCGGCTGTGGTGAGAACCCGATCGTCTGGTCGTGCTGGCTCTGAGGCGGCATGACGATGGTGAGGTCGAGGTCGACCTGTTTCGCGGCAACTTGCAAATGCTCTCTGAAGCGAAGGTTGGTGTTGGTATCGCCCACAGCGAGAGTTGAACACCGCCTCCCCAGATTCGTCGGGGCTGGGCGGCGCACTGCGTGATTCCATGGCTCATCGTCTAATCGCCATTGAGTACCTGCAAGTTAAAAAATATATTTAACACTAATGTATGACAATATGTCAAATAAAGATATTAAATTAGTGTGGTACAATAATTTATAACGCATTTTTACAGAGGGCAATGAATTTGAAATTGCTTGCTTTGTTATAAGGGTAGGGTAAGTGACTATCAACAGACACTGACAAACGATATATCATCATCAGTCGCTGCGTCATAAATTTAAGCTGCACACAATGTTTATTACTGTTTTTATTTCAAGGATATAATAAATTACTATATATCAAATATTTTTTTTGTAAAAAAATAATAATGTTGTTTTAGTTGATTTTAAGATCAATTACGAACTGAATTTATCGCTGTGATAATTATTAACAATTATAATAGTTGTTGAATATATCATTAATATATGAGGCAATGATACTATATATCTTCTGAAGCATGATAGCAGTATGTCTGCAATCTTCAAAACTATTTATATTAAATTTTTTGATGCATACAGATAACATAGTGCGGTGTTATTTACATGAATCAAAGACATAATATAAATATTTTATATTTGTAAAAAAACCAATTCTCTGAAAATATATTTGAATTATAGTAAAATTATGGTTCAGTAGAATCATAGGCAAGTCGTGGCGCAGGGGCACAAAGGGTGACTGTAAATGCGACTGGTTGTGAGTTCGATCCCCACACAGAAGTAAAATATATTATTTTATTTATTCACTGCCAGTCAACACACATGTCTTCAGAATTCGGCGGAAAATGGAAAACGGAGTGTTTTAACACTAGGTTCACTCTGCTTGTGTGCGGGGTACAGAGTGGAGTTCAAAATCATGATTTTCAATATTAATAACAACAAAAAAATTTATTAAAATAAAAAGCTAAATTTCATTAACATATATATAAAGTATTTACGTAAATATTAAACGCGTATTCAAAAAGGCAAAAAAAGTAATAAATCCATTTTTATCATAACGAAATTCCACATCTGAATTTTATTGCGATTTCGCTAGAAGTTATTGCACGCATTCCAGACCAATTTATTACGATAACAATAATAAGTGTCCGTGAACTAGACAGTGTCGGGGGTTCGGGGGACTCCCTCGCCGTCGCCATGACAACGGGGCAGTTCCCGCGGTATCAGTCGCTCCCGTCCGATATTCTTTGCATCTAAATCATCATCAACGCTGGGAAGACTCGTAAAAGGCCCGATGGTGACCATCCGGACAGCAATTTGTTACGCTACTGCATAGCCCCAAGATAGTCCCCGATTGCGTATTAAGTCGCATTTCCAACGCAATTCTTGTTCTTTATATGTTTGGGGGAAATCGTTAATGGCGTTGGCTTAATACCTTCTGTTTGTTTTTCGTCCTGGCTGCTCAGACCACAGACTTTTTTATATTATTTTTTTTAAAGGATTTTTGTCTTTCGCCGTGGATTGTTTTAGTTTCAATTGAAATGCTTACATACTGTATTCATTGTTATCATTATAACAATTTTCTTAATAATGAAGATTTTTTATTTGTATTTTAAAATTAAAATCTTCAATTCAATTTTTTTAATAAATTAACGCTATACTTCTATATAACGAGAGTATTAATTTAATAAAAAAAAGGATAAAAATAATTATTTAAATATTCTTGTCGCAAATTACACGTCTAGTATAAATAATGTGTAAATATAAAGCTTAGTTAAATTTATGGTATACATTATTCGAATCGTGATATCAGCACATTTGATCCCCTCAGCACCCCTCGCCTTACGTGTTGGGTATGAGGGTAAAAAATCATGCAACATTGCCTTGGGTGGCATAATTGCAATCAATTCCGTGTTATTTAACATTTAACAAAATTGTAACTGGGTGTTCGCCTCGTGATTTACGAATTATTTTATAATTTGTTTTGAAACGCTCTAGATTTTATGTTCTTTAATTTTTTTACAATTTCACGATCTATCCCTGTGGTAGGGTAGGCCAAGGGAGCTTAGTGTTAAGACACTCCGTAGCGGAACGCAACGCTGAGCTTTTTTGCCTTGAAATCGAGACTGTTTTACTTCAGAAGGTTTGATAAGTAAAAATATATAGTGAATATTAAATATACGTATTATTTAAGTACAATCCACAATTGACGTAAGGCCTAATAGTGTAAATAAAAGGTTGAGTCATTTTTTGTAAAATAATTGCAACAAAAAATATTAGTTTTCTGTAAATCAACCAATATTGATAAGGCTTAATAGCAGTGTACACATTTTTCTACAGTTAAGTACTTTTTTGATATTGTATAGTTTGAGCTATAGGAATTATAAAAAAAACTAAAATGAAGGTAAATCCTTCATTATTTATCTTTGCTTGAAAGTAAATTGACATGTGTCCAAAAATGTCATTTCAGGGGTTGGAAGGAAGGGGCTTTCTATATAATCTAGCAACGCATCATTTACGTTTTGTGCTTACAGCGCATACATCTTGTGTGTGCGTAACAGAGCTTAACGCCGCCCTTTTTCAACGTAAATAGAGGAATCCTTTACATTTTTAATACACGCAGACCGTATCGTAGGGTCTATCTACTATCGTATGAGAACTCAAAATTAGTTGTTCACGTTTTTAAAACTAGTCTTGCCACAAATTGCTCGCTATTATAATAATATAACCATCCATCATGGAGATAAGATAACAAGTGTTTTTCTATTCACCCCTCGTTTGTGTTTTAGACCCTATAGTATTCAGTACATACATACATATGTGTGCTACATACTTTTATGGAATTTAATATATTCGAGAATGTGAGGTAGCGCATAATTTTATTAGTCAAAGCCGCATGATTTTTATGAACGCGTATAAAATTTTATGAAATGCTTATATTTCATTACTTATAAATATAAAACATTTTTGATAGCCTATCAACCAAATAAAAATATGTGAATATAGATAATAATATAAATGTTATATTGCTAATAATATATTGATTTGAGGCTAGTCGTGGCGCTAGGGCACAAGCGTGTGACTGTAAACGACAGATTGTGGGTTCGATTCTCACTGGAAGAAATTTAATATTTTTATTTTTCCCCTCTGGTGTCGAACGCCCATCAACACGCAACTCCTCCAGAATTCGGTGGACAGTGGTGAACTGAGTATCCTAACACTAGGTTCCCCCTGCCCTGCAGTGTCCGGGATACAGCGTAAAGTTAAAAAAAATGAATAAATTGTAACCATAAAAATAAAACGCCCTTTTAGAACCGCCCAACTACAATAGATACCATCCATTTAAAGTAACATAAACCACCAACCAGAGCATTACACGCGGTTCACTAACTACATCAATAAACTGTTATTGACAAATGTACGAAGAAGCAGTTAATTTAGTACTAAAATGCTATTTAGGGCTGCACAGCAGAAAAGCATTAAGTGTTTGTAGAGATACCTATGTTTTACTGCTAACAGAATTGTTAATAAAACGCGCGAAAATAACACGGCAGTAAAGAAAATGGAGTCCGTATTGCAAGCAATTAGATTATTCTTGGACTTGGACAGAACAGATATCAGTAAGCTAAATATAGTAAGAAAATTATTGGCTATATCTAGATTTAGTTCTTGAGGCAGTTGCAGTGCAGTGGAACAGAATATGATTGTATATGCAATGGTTGTGGGTTCTTATTACATTATCATAAAAATGTTGGAGTTTTCATAAAAATTAAACAATTTTGTAAGTATTAATACTTCAAATTATTATCTATATTCGTTTTACATTTCTAATAATGAAATATTTTAATTTATTTTAATGTAAAATTTATAAGAAAACCAAATACGGTATTTAGAATCAATGATTTATTGAAATTATTATATAAGATGAGGATTATAAAGGATATCAATGTTTTATTATATTGGACCCTTGTCCAAATAAGTAAGGGAGGATTAGCATCACCATTTCGATCAGAATGAAAAATAAATATGTAAAAAATGTAATGTTTTCAATATAATATATAAAAAAAAAAATATTTTCGCAAAAATAATTAATTTTTTTTATAATATTCTGTTTTCTCACTTAACGCTGCACTTTCTCTTACCAAAGCGGGTAAATGAAAATTATTTAAATATAATTATTTCACTTATTTTCATTTAATGCCGTCGTAGCTCAAAAGCACAAGCGTGGAACTGTAAATGCGACGGTTGTGTATTCCATTCCCAATCACAGGAAATAAAATATTTAATATTATCATAATAAAAAAAGTTAAAATTCAAAAAATGTATCACCGAGATGGTATCGGACCCATGTTGTCCCATTGCGCCAAGACTGTTTCATATTTTATTTCTTAATAAAATAACAATAGCATCGACTAATGTGAACTAATACCTCAGTACTTGATATTTAAGACAAATAAACAAAAGTAAACATGAAACAGAGTTTTAAATCACGTTATTCCTACACATAAATTGCTTTTAAGCGATATTTATAACTTTTCATATGAAAGTTCAAAAAATAGACTATAGTCGTATTATGAACTTAGCAGAAATGTAGAATTCTAGGTTAGTTTGCTTCACAATTTCGTTTCCATTAAATAAATGACTTAAGTTATTATTTTTATTTTAATTATTAAAAACAATATTTCGCAATTTTAGACGCGATTAATAATTATAAAATGCTAGGTTTAATTATAAGCACATGCACATGTAGGTAAGGCCTATAATAATATCGTACATACATATATAATATTATGAAAAGAAATGTATTTTTCAGTATTTTAACCCAGAAATTCTATGATTTTTGTAAGAACGGCTAAAATGTATGTTTTAAATATAGTGAAGCTTTACAATTTTAATGTATTCTCTTACAGAGACCCCTTTTCTATTCGTTGAATTCCTTTGTATTATGAAATATGGTTATGTCAAACAATATTGCTGTACGAGTAATAAAATGAGTTCTCGAGAGCTTTTTCTCGAAAATTTAAAACAGCTAAAGCTTACACAGATAATGGTTATTATAGTTATAATAAGTAATTTTTGACTATATAAATACGTATCTACAAATTGGATGACTGGTAGTTGGTTCGATTTCAAATCGAAGGAATGAATTACTTTTATTCTTTCTTTGTTCTAGTACCAAGAAAAAGCGCTGTGTTGAGTTTCGCCACTCAACGCAGTTTCAGAGGCACGAAGTGTCTTAACAGTTAACCTTAGGTTCCCTCTGCTTATTTCGTTCGTTTTTATAATTTTATTAAATGTGTAAGTTTCGCTTAGAAAATATTACTAATACTGCCAATGCTTGGAAAATAAATTCCAATCTAATAAAGTAAAACCGAAAAGCAATACCAAAAAAAATTGGCTTAAACAACCGCAGATGTCGAAACAAATGTAAACATCTTGTTGTTTCACCTAAACGTATCCAATAAAACGACGATACTAAAATCGAGGATATTTCTAAGTGAAAATTTGCCAAGGAAACGGCCCGGCGAATTGGCTACCAGCCTATAAAATGTAATGTCACATTCATTTGCAATTCCAGAGTCCTCAGCCTGTATTATGTCTAATAAAATTTACATATTTAAATTAAACAGAGAAATAACAAGATACTGTGGCCATCATGGACTTGGATTACTTGGAATATGCATTTCGTTTGTCAAATATCTTCACAATTATAAGGCTCTTTTGATATCTATTAAATAATAAAGCTGGGGCGCGGTCGTCTATATTGTTTTACAATAGACTTAAGACTTGCATTATTTTTTTAGTAAAACAATATGAATGAAAATATTATTTAATATTTTCTTCATATGTTCTCTGTATGTATGGTATATAATACTTTTATTTGATAGCTAAATCTCATAGGCCATCTCATAAGCACCAAAACTTGCTTATACCTTAACAATCTTATCAAAGAAAATCATTCATCATTTCTTTACTTTAACTATTTATATCCAATAAATAGTTAAAGTAAAGAAAAATGATATTAATTGCCAATGCGATGATATTAAAATATTAAATATTTCAATCAATTTAATCAACATTTCAATTGAATCAAACTCACGCGCCGTGTTTACCGTCACACGCTTGTGCACCTCCGCCACGACGGTCACTGAAATCTTTATAGAAAAACTTGTGGTTGTGGGTTTGATCTCTACTTGGTGTAATGAATTATTTACTTTTCTTCGCTCTGAAAAACAAAGTGCGGCGTTGAGTTCCGCCAATTCGGGCGAAAAGCGAAGAATGGAGTATCTTAACAATTAGTCCTCTCACCCTGCTATAGACAGAATAACATGTGAGGCTAAAAAAAATTAAGGTAAAAGAGACTAATTTTAATAAATTAATTAAATTTACGCCTAAAGGTAAAAGGGACTAATTTTAATAAATTTATTCAATTTAGGCCTGTAGGCCTGTCTAGACACAGCCATATAATATCATAATAACCAATTATTTAATAACTATACAAACGAAAATTATTACAAAGAGATTTTTGTGAGTATGTACATCATTTACGTGAGCCACATCAAAGATTAAAATCAAATACAAAATGGACGCACGATCCAAATACATGTATGTATGAAAGATAAATCAGTGTTTATATATATGCATGCAATGATATCGTCCACACCCAACACGCGTGACCTTTTACATCAATCAGTCTAGTATGATAATGCTCTACATAACTATCAGATAATTGAATATTTTAATCTAGGTCTAAACATAAAATTAAAAATTTAATTTAAATTAATAGTTATGTATGTACAAACATTAATAAAATTATATCCAATTTTTTTAGTGTCACGCTGTATCCCGCACACAGCAGGATAGGCAGCGGAAACTTAGTGTTAAGACATTCCGCTCTCCTTTTCCGCCGAATTCTGGAGGCATGGCAAGTTGTTGGCGGAACTTAACGCTAAGATTCTCGTCGATACCATAACAAAAAATGAAAATATTAAATGTTTCATTTTCTCGAGTGGGAATAGAACCCATAATCTGTGTCTATATCTCAATATAAGTTTAGTAAAGTGCAAATTTGTGTATCTACCGAGCAAGCCAAGCAAACCAAAATCACACTTTGTGAATACTGTAGTACGAGTACTTCAAAAAGAGGTTGAAAATGGAGATCACAGAAAAAGTCTTTAGCATTGATTTTTAAAACTTAGCTCCGTATTTATAAACGGCTCTCAAGTCTGAGATTGATCTTGAGATGCCGTTTTCATTCATTGATATGTAATTTATAAATGAAACCGGCATCTTCAGATCGATCTCAAATTTGTCTATAAAATAAAATGTGAATAATATTTATAATTATGTTAGCTGCATATAAATATAGCAAAATAATTTTTCTATTGCATTGTACAAGTATCAGCTTCAGATCATTCGACCTATATAAACTCAAATTGAGATCGCTCGATGTTTCCCGAAATAATACCACTCTAATATTATAAAGTAAGAAGGCAAGTGAATTTTCATAACAAATAATGCCAAGAAAATATTATTGTAACACTTTTTTTGGTAATAAATATCGGTTAACAGTAAATTCTATTGACGATTTCGTGATGGTCTGTGTATATTTCAAGGTTTGACGGTTATTGTAAGTAAATTTTTACATAATGTTATATTGAAGTTTTTATTAAAAGATATAAAATTAGAATTGTAGCGTTTCAGTATCGGGTACATTATGCACTGTAATGAAAATAATGATTTGGGGCTACAAGTTATTTAAATCTAACTGCTTAACATACAATTAAATACAACTTCACACTATATCCCGCAAAAGCAGGGTAGGCAGATGGAAGCTAGAGTTAAGACTCTCCGTTTCCCACTTTCCGCCGAATTTTTGCAGTCACTGATTGTTGAGTAGCGTAATTCAACGCCGTGTTTTTGCCTTGGTGCCAGAGCGATGAAATGAAAACATTATTATATATTAAAAATTATTTTTTTCGAGTGGGGCTCGAACCCACAACAGTTGCGTGGGTACAAAAAATAATTTAACAATATTATGATAAATTTAGACTAACATATTTTTTTTGCATTCATTGTACTTATATGGAGATTAAAATGACGGGTAAACATTAATGACATTAAAAAAAGAATGCGATTTGAAGCCGTAACCATCTCAGTCACGTGTCAATTGACGACAACTAACTTTATAATAGTAGCTTCGAGTATAACTATTATAAATATATTAGAAATTTGGTAATTGCCAACTTTAGCAATTATAACTAATAATAATATTATAATATTATATGTTTAAATTTTCAACGTTGCTCTTTCGTTTCACTCCTGGGGAAATATATAGCTAAAAGGTTTCATATTTGTACGACAAACTTTGTTAACTAATTATTATGCATATTTTGGAAGTTAATGGAGAGGAGAGATGTGATGAACTTTTATTTTTGTTATTTTATATCACTTTTAAACAAACATTACACTTATTACTTACTGAGACCAGTCGCGGCGCAGCGGTACGAAGAGTGACTGTAAAACCGACTGACTGGTTGTCGGTTCGATCCCCACTCGAGGAGATGAAATATTTACTTTAACTTATATTTCCATTTCTTCGCTCTGGTGTCGAGGTTAAGCGCGGCGTTGAGTTCTGCCACTCAACACGCAATGCCCCCAGAATTCGGCAGAAAGTGGGGAACGCAGTGTCTTAACACTAGGTTCCCTCTGCCTACCCTGCTGTGTGCGGGATACAGCGTGAAGCTGCATTTTTAATTTATACTTATAGAAACATTTTCATCATTACGCTGGTGTTAAGCGCCTGTAGACGCAACAGGGGTGGGTGCAATCCCCACTCGAAGAAATTAAATATTTCCTTTTATCACTGGTAACGTTACACTTTAAATTCTTAAGAAGATATAAAAATAAGAATAATAGACAAAAAAGTTGTAAAAAAGATGTAATTTTAATATATATTTTTTTATTAATTAATTTACTTGTTGTTGTAGTTTTAAATGATAATTCTATATCTATAAAATCGTAACAGCTTAGTGTCTAAACATGGAAGATATATATGAGAAACTAATGATAGCATTTAATAACCTATTGGAAATAAAAACATTTATTTTTAAATATTGTCTGTGCGTTTGTTCATGTTAATGTGTGAAACGGCTTAACCGATTTAATTGCACTTTTGATTCTTGTAATTTAGCAAATTAGTAATTATTAATTGTGTATTTCAAGCGGGAGAAGCCGCGAGCAGGTTTTCGCCAGTTTTAAATAAGTTACTTATCGTTCAGAGAGTGTATATTAACACTGTAACAAAGCCAAATTACCTTAAATATAAAATTTAAATACATTTATTTATCTACATTTTAAAAACAATCATACAAATACACAAGATATATAAAAAAGATCAGACACTCGCATCAAATGTCGAACGTAACGTATATTTCTAGGGTATGTTAAGTGAGGTCGGCCATTATGCGGATACAGGAGTGCCCGGTGACATACGATTTCACATTACACCAGTTTTACAAGTCACCTGTGCTAATGAAACCACTCACCCGGACGAGCTCGGCTTAGGGAATTAATGTTTTATGCTGACTCTTTTCTATGGAAGCGTGAATAACTGAATACACTTTAAGGAAGTAAAGTGCGGGTATCTTACTAATATTATTAATGTGTTTGTGTGTGAATGTCTGTTGTTCTTTCACGCAAAAACTGCTGAACCGTTTTAGATAAAACTTTACAGTAATATAGCATATACATGAGAATAATGTATAGGCTACAATTTATGTATTAATTTTAATTATTATAACAATAAATTTAAGCGGGCAAAAGCGTGTTTGAATGGCTAGTATGATGTAATTCAAATTATTGCTATAGTGTAACACGTGTACTATAATATTTTACACCTATTTTTATAATATTTTTGTGATATTCACCGAGGATCTAAAATAACCACTTCAATTATCTTGCAAAAAAATATTTCATTATTTATATGGGCAGTTATTTTAAACAATCATGAACGGTACTGTTACCAGCGCACGATATTATTTTTTCCTTAAAATTTAGGCAAAATTGAAAATAATAACTTAATAATAGAGAGTAATTTCGGAAAGGAACGCGGTAACCCGACCGCGGCCCCTAAAATAGTATCAATTCTAACAACGTAGGTTAGATGTAATGAAATTATGTCCCCCAAAGGGCTTCCTTCCCCAATGGACTGCGAAGTTACGGGAAATCAGGTCAGCTTTGTCATTTCTCGTAAATGTACACGGGACTTATGACGAATAGAAATTCGCAACATACCCTTGTCACAAATTATGCAAGGATATCCTTAATATTTTACATATTATAATGAACTAAATCCACTTATGATAGCCGCTTGATAACTTTGAGGATATAAATTTTCCTTTGAAAGTGATAAGCTTAAATTAGACGATTTGTTTTAAGGCGCAGACAAAATGTTTAATATTTAGATTTAGGTTGTTTTTATTCTTTGACAACTTAATTTCAATATTTTTAGTAACGTTATTTGCTTTTATCAATATCTTTATTTGAAAATAGTCAAAAAATATTTAGAAAGATTTATTTTTTACTGTCTTCAGATTCTTTACTATTATATAAAATTCTTAGTGTATTATTAAATTCCAAAAATCCTTCTTTATAACCAAAAATATCAGGCAGTCGTACCGCAAAGCGTCTGATTATAAACGCGATAGTATTCGGGATCGGCCCCACTCGAGGGAATGGATTTCTTTTTAGCTATACGCTTTATCTAGCATATAGTGACGTAGGCAAAGGGAACCTGAGATCTTAATGTTAAGACTCTCCACTTCCCATTAAGACACTTCTTTTCCCCATTTTCCATCGCCGGAGGTATTGCGTAAGTGGCGGAACTCTACAAAACAACTCTTCCTAGTTATCAGAGCGAGAAAGTGAAAATATTAAATATTCCATTCCTCAAAACAACCCACAACCACCGCGATTTACATTGCACGCTTGTGCTCCTGCGCCTTCTGCCATTTGCTCTAGTAGACACACAGGTGCGGCGTCTTGAAAATTTGATGGAAAATAGAGAACAGAGTATTGTTACTGCTACGCAAACAGAGAAGAGCTGTATTTTTTCTTTTGAAAATAAAAATCAAAATTTAGACAATGATGATATCATAAAAATCAGCTTTCTAATTTCTAAGGCGGCCGAAATCATTAAATTCATTGACAGCTATAATTACGCTCACAACCCGAATAGAGAAACTTAATTTAAACTTTTGCGAAGTTTTTGTTATATTCCCTGCCAGTAAAATTGTTCGAATACTTCGGTGATTGACTAATTAGATTTGTTTTCTATATTAATTAAGATAATTATGCTTTATATTAATATTTAGTAAAAGTTATTCTATATGTACTTCAGAAATATATTTAACTAGAGGGCGCGCG
>JAATLQ010038630.1:27785-169094 GCA_013421005.1 Heliconius erato x Heliconius himera
ATATGCATGTTACAAGAATTTGTAACATTTAACAGTTTGCGGCTACGATGGTCGTCTTTAAGTAGACAAGTATTAAAATCACCCATAATAATAGAGTGATCGTAATTAGGAACCAGGTTTTCTAAAATATTTTCAAAGTTGGGAAAAAAATTAAGTAAAGGAGAAGGACTGTAGAAAACCCCCAACAGGATTTTGGTATGGGATAGAACAACCTCGATAAGCAAATGCTCCGCAGTGTCTGCTAAAGGTGGTTGAGATGACGAACTAATTATTGTGTAAGGAATATAGGACCGTAAATAGATCGCGACACCACCACCACCCTTACCAATACGGTCATTGCGTATCAAATGGTATCCTGGAAGGGAATAGGATGCGTTGGGTAAACAAGGTTTAAGCCAAGTTTCCGATACTAATATAGCATGAATGTTTCGGGATTCAAATGACACAAGCATATCAGAATAATGAGCCGGAATACTTTGTGCATTAATATGAAGAATATTAAAATTTTTCAGAGAGTCTGAGAAACAAGAATCAATGTTGGCGTTGAGCGTAGGAATAGATGTACTGTGGTAACTATCGCTACTTGATGATTCAACCGATGATAAAGATAAATAACAATCACTATTGTCAGACATCTTGACAACTTATAGCGTAATATATAAATAAATACAATAAAAATATTAACTATATTAATTATATCAAATATTCGTACTTAATTAAAATATATACAGATAAATACAAGTAAAATAGTTTTATAAAATAATAATAATAATAATAATACGAAATAAAATTACTTAACCTAACCTGCCAGCCATTCTGAAAGAAGGAGTTATTACAATTAACAACTATACTTAAAAATAAATAAAATAATATAACTGAAATCAATTACAAAGATAAGCAAAAAATAAATTGACATACTGCCTTTACACACAGCTATAAAAATTTCTAAACGCAACTTACATTTATTATATCAATATAATAAATATCTGACAGCTGTCATTTGTCAGTACTAGAATCGTACCAGAAGCAATTTGTTTTCCTCTTTATATAAAAAAAAAAAAAACTAAAAATATTGATTACAGTATTGAAGTAAACTAACACACGCTAAAACAAAACTTTGATTAAACAAATTGTCTACCAATAATAACCTATAGTGAGGTGACAATACAAAAAATACTTAAAAATTTTAAATAAAGAAGATAAAATAAGCTCACTAGAGTGATATGCAGGACTAAATAATGAAGATATACAATAAACATGAAGCTACTTATTTCTTTATAATTCTTTTGGTTCTTGGATTCAAAATTTTAGTTGTTTTGGCATCCCTTGCCTCAGTGGATATGGTGGAGATTACTGAAGGAGCAGAAACAGGCTTAGGAATCAAATCCAGTTCAGCTGTAGTTACAACCCGGTGTCTTGAACCATCAGAACCTAGCACTATAATAACACCATCCCGAGTCCAGCACTTAGACACACCAAAACGTTGACGCGCTGCTAAAAATGTTTTGTGGCGGCATCTTGTTAGAAACTCTGAAATTGTCACTCCAGTGCCTTTCAAGTCTGTCTTAGCCAACCAAACTTTATTTCGCAAAGAGAAGTCCTTAAATTTGGCTGCAATTGCACGAGGTCTATCAGAACCAGTACGACCAAGCCGGTGGCAACGACTAAATGATTCTGGGCCAATCTCAGGCATGTTTAAGTGGTCAGCTAGTAGTTTTGAGACACAGGCCGCTGCATCTCCCTTATCAGTCTCTGGGACACCGTGCAACAAGATCATCTTCTTCCTTGAACGCATTTCCATCTCATCATATTGTCTTGACAGCAATTCAACTTGCTTCTGTAGATTTTCTAGGACAGTCATAACAAATGAACGGAATGCACTGAACTGTGTGTTAATATTTGATGAAGGACTTGTGGCTGGAATAGAACCCTTGAGTTCCTTTTGAAATTCATTCATCCTAGTATGGAAGTGAACAGATAACTCATTTAGAGTGTCTTTGATGGACTCCATTGTGTATGAAAAAAACGCACTTCACTTTTAGTGATTCCAGGATATAATAAGTGTTAAAGTTGTGAAAAAACAATAGCTGGTAGGTTATATACAATCAGTGACACATATTTCTTTTAATTTCACAATTATTTATATTTTTAAAAGTAAAATTAAAGATAGAGCACAAAACAACGACTTGCTTATTTTACTCCTACCCACCAAAAAAAAAAAAGGTTAATTTTTTTTATAGGCTAATTATTATTATAATTGGTCAATGTATTTCTTTACAGAAGTCTTTATATATGGAATACATTTTAAGCAAACGACTCTATATTACGATATCTTCTCACAGATATATTTCTTTTCACTAAAAATTATGATTTAATTGTTTAGGTGGTCAAATTCAATAGTTAGGTACTATCTCTTGGGGGAAAATTAAACAAGAGAAAAGAATTTAATATTTTCATTTCCTAGCTTTAATGTTCTGTCATTGTTACTGCCATGTCATTTTCTAGCTCTGGCAAGGAGGCAAAGTGCGGCGCTCAGTTCCATTACTCAACATGAAATGCCTCGAAAAGTGCGAAAGTGGGCAACGTAGTGTCTTAATACTAGGTTCCCTCTGCCTACTCAGCTGTATAATCATTGTTATTTTAATTAAATTGTAATTATATTTTATATATACATATTAGAACAATAAAGAAATCATATAAACGTGTGCGTTTATAATCTATTGCTCGGATTATCAATGGATGTGAAGACCAGATTGATACTGATTACTTTAATTTGAACATTACGAAATTTTATATTTTATTAATAAAATTCAACGTTACAAGTTTTTACTTCTATCGACAGTAAATATGACTGCTATTTTTTTTTTCAAATTACAATGTTTTTTGTATATGTTGCATCATTACAAGATAAAAAATAATTATGAAAACGACAATCCGAAATATTCGCCGTGTGATCCCGGCCTAGAATAGGATCATCCTGGTACTGGTGGTGTCGTAAGAGGCGACTAAAGTACGTGTGGTAGAGTCACGTCGCCAGCAATGGCAATCGTTCGGCTTGTCTTTTCCGTAAAAAAAGACAAGTTCCTTTCCATATGTCTCCATTACCAACTCAATATACGAATCATCTTAATAATTTCATTAAGTAATTAAACAAAAACCTTAAATTTCATATAATTTTAACAAATTTAATTCATTTTAACTTTATTTGAGAATTGCGTAACACATTTCAACGGCCAGTCCGTAATTGACTCGAAATTTAATTAACCCTCGTATACAATTCGTATGTGTACTTTTATCCGGATTATAATAACGTGACTTTATTAAATTTTGAAATTCTATCATTTACAATATTACTAATGGCAATATCGACTTTGATAATTATAGTACATATTGTAATTAATATTTAGTTTAACAGATCAAATTTAAAATATATACCTATATATGTATAATATGTAGATATATAAAAGACTGAATGAGGAAAAGAACAAAACTACGCAACAAGAAGTTCAATTTGTCTTTAAAATACCCGTAATTTTTTAAGATGTCATTAAAATCTTAAAAAGTAAGTGGATCGAAATTTATATTTTAATTTATATGTAATATTTATTTCATACTGTAAATACTTTTTTCCTTAGCTTCACACTGTATCCCGCACACTGCAGGGTAGGCAGAGGGAACCTAGTGTTAAGACACTACGTTCCCCACTTTCTGCCAAAAGCAGAACTGCTGCAGAACTCAACGCCGCGCTTGTCCTGCGAAGGAATGGAAATATAAATTTAAGTAAATATTTCATCTCCTCGAGTGGGGATCGAACCCACAACCAGTCGGTTTTACAGTCACACTTTGAGCCTCTGCGCCACGACTGGTCTCAAGTGTAGTGAAAGTGAAAGTGGAAAGAGATCTTTTATTTTTGGTTCTCTTTGATTTTATAGCAAAAAAAGCATATTTAATCTCTATCAGGATAACAAAATCCTATTATAAAAATATATATCAGATGATAAAATGTGATCGTTTCATTGAGCTGTACTATCGAAAACACAATTTGTTATTTAAAGCCAAACGGCAGCGTCGTTACGCGCTCCAATTCTCTCGTTAGACCTATTTAAATTATCTGTTCGTATAATAATAAATCAAAGATTAACACGCGTGTCTGTTGATTAGTCCTTAATTATCAAAAGGGCTATAATTTAAAAAGAGATTTATTTTTCAGCTTCACATAGCAGAGTAGGCAGCGGGAACCTTCTGTTAAAACACTCCATCCTTCACTTTCCGAATCCGAATTTTGGAATCACTGCGTGTTGAGTGGCAGAACTCAAAGCCATGCTTTGCCTCTATACAAGAGCAAAAAAATTACAATATTTCATATTTAATTTTTTCCTGTGGAAATCAAATTCACAACAGGTCGCCATTTACAGTCAAACGCTTATGCCACTGTGCCACGACTGTCCTCAAGATTTTTCTTTTCGTATTAGATTAAATAATATAAGCAGTAATGAATAAATATATTACAGATTGCCCTCAATAGTAGAGTAAACAGAGAGAATGTAGTGTTTAGATAGAAAATTCATTCCTTACTCTCCGTCTAGTTTTTCATCGCCGCACTATGTCTACAAATAAGAATATATTTAAATTATATTCAAGTCTATACATCGAGGGAAAATCGAATCCATATCCATAATATTTAAACTGAGGCTGTACTGCGCCTATGCCTCTGTAACATCTATTGATCATACGAGTATATTGAACGAAAATAAAAATCTTAAAATATAGGGTGTGCCCATACAAACAACATTTTTCAAACAACATGCAAGCTATTATGAAAATGTGGAACATCGTACGATTAAGTGGCTTTTTGTTCTTTAAGCTATCTATTTTTCGTATAATAGTTATCCAACTAGTTTGAGAATGTTTTAGCTTCGTGCTTCTTTGTGTACCTTCCAGCTTATATTATTATATTATAAGCCAAAAAAGAGAGTCCGTCACAAGCGGGCACAGTTGTGAGTTTGATTCTCACTCCGGGGAATTAAATTTTTAATTTCTTCGCTCTGGTAACGGGAAAAGCGCGGCGTTGAATTCCGCAACTTCACACACCATGCCTCCAGCATTCGATGGAATTTGGACAACGGAGTGTCTTAACACTAATTTCACTCTGCCCACCCTGATAAGTCCAAAATCAAGCTTGAACTTAAAAATAAACACGCAAATAAAACTACATACGTCTTCTGTATCGCTTGGTACGATGATTCTAATTACCAGAATGACTTACTTCTTACTTACTACCCCAAGTGTAAATGGAATCAACCACCGTCACATCTACAGTCACAGACTGTGCCTCTGCGCCACGACGGCCTATGTTCTATACCATTTATAACTGCAAAAAGTATATCTAATAATCTGTACATATATTTGCTTCATTTTTAATTAATTAATTCTGAGTAGCTTAGTAGGTCAATGTTTCTTCGCTTTGATCAGTAATAAATTAAATTCACAAGAAGACTCAATAAATTCATTTTACGTGACAAAATACACTTATAGCAAAATAAATAACGAAAATTCAACGTTTTCATGACAGCCGCACGAAATGGGGCAATTGAATAATGTAAATAGTGACTTCATTTCTGGATTTGCTAAAAGTATAAGGTTTTAGTGTTAATTCTTTTCATTGTTTTAAATTGGAAGCTTAAAGTTATAGAAGGTTCCGTATTAGGAAGGTGAGGTGTCTCTAAATAGGTTAAATTAATTTTATATTATAAGCATTTGAAAAATGCCACAGTATCTTTTTTGAATAAACATTCATTACCAGGCTTTGTTTTATGTGAGCCGGTACAAGAATGCACTATCAAATTAAAATATTCTGTAATAAATAAGTAGATGGTATTGATTAGTTTATTTATGAGAAAATTGTTTAGAATTCAAAAAGCTATCAGACAAGCAAAAAGGTTCTTAATATTGGCTACCACATATGCGAGACTTATTACATAACCGTTATATAATATAATAGGCGTATTTTCATTAATTTTCAATTTTACATATTTTAACAAATAAGAAACGTATTTTGTAAGGAAAATATCTTACCGTTTCATTATTACTTGGCCTTGAGTCCTTCACAACAATTGGATAAAAGAGGCATCTTGACTGGAATGCCTTTCGGGCGTTCTTTAGATCCAACTTTGAGAGCACAACGACACTCAACAAATATCAAAGTGTGTTACATGGTCTGAATATTGAAAATCTTGCCAACTTTACCGTACAAGTATTAGAAGTGCTTCATATGAAACGAGTTTTTGATTTCATCACGACCGGACCCTCAAAGTTTTTAAAATTTCAGTTTTTTGGTTTAATTAAATGTTGTTATATTTAAACTAAAATAAAAATAAATAAATCAGCTTCACGCTGTATCCCGCATACAGCAGGGTAGGCAGAGGGAACCTAGTGTTAAAACACTCCGTTCCCCACTTTCTGCCGAATTTAGGAGGCATTGCGTGTTGAGGGGCAAAACTCAACGCCGCGCTTAACCTCGACACCAGAGCAAAGAAATGAAAATATAAATTTAAGTAAATATTTCATCTCCTCGAGTGGGGATCGAATCCACAACCAGTCGGTTTTACAGTCACACCTCGTGCCGCTACGCCACGGCTGGCCTCAATATTTTAACTACTTACCTATATAATTATATTTTATTAATAAGATCTTTGTGGGCCAAAGTGTTGGAAAATTTGGTGTGACATTCGGTACGAGAAGTGTCTGGTGATACAGGCCAACGCTTGACCTAAATTTCTGCGTCCACTCAGCCACTTTAATGTTAAAGAACCTAATTTTACTGCAGCCACCAGAAAATATGAACGTAAATTTTATAGAGAAATTATTTAGTACATTTTCGTTCTGTCGAAATTTTGTTATAATAAATCAAAATAAATCAGCTTCACGCTGTATCCCGCACACTGCAGGGTAGGCAGAGGGAACCTAGTGTTAAGACACTCCGTTCCCCACTTTCTGCCGAATTCTGGAGGCATTGCGTGTTGAGTGGCAGAACTCAACGCCGCGCTTAGCCTCGACACCAGAGCGAAGAAATGGAAATATAAATTTAAGTAAATATTTCATCTCCTCGAGTGGGGATCGAACCCACAACCAGTCGGTTTTACAGTCACACTTCGTACCGCTGCGCCACGACTGGACTGGTGGTTGTTATAATTATGAATATATAAATAAAAATATTTTAATTTTAATTAATAAATTCTGGTTGATACATTTGATTTGACATTAATGCGTTCATTGTATTTTGGTATTATTAGAGCTGATTGTCTAGACATAAGACAATAAATTATGTATGTGATGGATTATAAATTCGCTGTGCATAAATTAATTCGTTTATTATTGTTTCATTCGATCAGGAATTTTAAACTGTGCTGGTGTTTTTTCAGTTTCCCTTGAGTTTCTCCTGGGTTTTTAGATCGTCAGTCAAAGACACGTAATTAATCTCCGACACATAATTCTTTCCTAAGTAATAAAATGTATGTAAACCAGTGGCGAAACTCAACGCCGCATATGAAAGTAATTAAGATATGGTCACACCTCGAGTGAGAATCTTTGGATTGTATACACGTAATCATGCCTCACAAATCTTAAATGTATAGAGATGTAGCGCTGAGTCAGGATATTGCAAACATATGTTATAATATATGCAAGTTAGATTTACTATTATCTTGTTCTACGTATATGATATGTACATAAACCTTTTAGGAAAAAGGATTCTGAACTATTTCGCAAGAAGTCTACTATCCGTAGTATGTTCTTAGATCCAATATCGGGCTAGGTGTAAAGCAAATACATATGCTTTCTATGCTATTCGTCCCGCTCGTGAAGAGCACACATCGGATATTGAGATCTCTAACATTTCGAGATGAAGAATACCGAAGGTGATATCCTGATATTGGCTAAGTTCGATTATACTTTAAAACTAAGTGCTATGGCACCTTGTGGTTATCGCCTTAATAATATTTAATAAAAACTGAAGAATATTGTAATAGAATTTTGGTCTATTGTAATAGAATTAATATTTTTTAAAAGTTCTACCGATGCCGATGTTTGCCGATGTATACAGTTAATAAAACAAAAACTAGCGCTCCTGGAACAATAATACTCTAATAATCTTCCATTTTGTGCTCTCTTTCATATATAAAGCATATCTTCATTGTAGAAGATATTACAATAGTTCCCGTTTAAACTGTTTCTTAAACTCTGTTTTTATATCTGCCACTGTAATATTCATGACATCGTTTAAAAAAATCTTAAAACAAAAAGAAATATAGATTTCCGAACAAATTTTCCCTTTCATTACGTTCAAATAGCCCCATTATCTAAGATCACATCATTATCATCTAACAACTTCGCTATCATATTACCATATTTATAAGCTTTTTATTCTCATTCAGATGATGATTCTTCAAGGCTATACTTACTGGTTGTACCTAACAAGCAAAATTCCTTCCAATTCAGTTGCCACGAAACAATTTTCATTAGGGTCCACTACGTGACTGCATTAATAAAAAGCTGAATGACACCCTCGTACTTGAAGGGTCCAAACTTTTGCATTTTGCCTCCCAAGATTGCGTATTCATGCAACTTACACAATTAAACTTAGCATATAATTTCGTACTACTAACCTTTGTGAGGTTTCACAGAGTAATTTAATAGTTCACGTCGTTTAATTTAGCTTAAATTATTAATGTGCTACCGTTTGTGTGTGTGTTTATGTGAGAGAGGCGGACTCAAACAACGTTGTGTTATGATATTATAATTTTAAATTATGTAAAATATGTATTAAAGTAATTTATAATTCAATAAAATATAATACAGGCCACAAAATGTTTAATATTTAAAAAAAATACTTGGTTGTTCTTTATGTTAAGTTTTTTCTCAGAGCAAACAAATATTTTATTTTTGACTCTTTTATCACTTTGCTTCTTTATTTATTGTTATGGTTATTTTATTTTTATATAATTTGGTATATTTTCTTCAGTAAAACTCCTCTTTTGATTATCAAAAAAATATTATAAACAATACATAGAATTGTTATAGCTTATAGTAATAAACATAAAACACCAAATTCAAATCGCCACCACACACATACCATACATATATACGCACACACATATAAATAATTTCCACAGATGAATACATTAGATTCATCGTATTCAAAGACCATTACTGCTCAAATATCAGTCACTGAATTAATTATCACCCTTGTTTCCTCAACATTGACATAACTGTGAGCCTCCCTCAGGACGAATGTTAGGTTACCCCGCCGTCCTCACATTTACCCTTTCTTGTTTGCAGAGGGAATATTTTCGAGTAGGTTATCAAAGTTGTACCCTTGTAAATGGCGTGATAACATTCAACCAATTACTAAATGGTGCTGTCTCTAGAGTCGTGGAGTTTAGATTAACATTAAATTCGAATATATCTTTGTGATGTGAATAAAAGTGGCTATATGTTGTGTGTGGGTGAATTTGTAGGTAATATTTTTTTTTTCAGATTCACGCTGCATCTCGCATATAACGGACACTAAGCAATCCGTTTCCCGTTCTCCGCCTAATTTTTGAATGCTGTGTGGCGGATTTCAACATAAGAGGGAAGAAAATGCAAACATTAAATATTTCATTTGCCCGAGCGGGAATTGAACCCACAACTTGTCGCGCTTATAACCATACTTTAGGCTTTTGCGCCATGACTGATCTTGACAATAAGTTAAAGCGAGTAAGTCTGCAGATGGAGCTGTATTATAAGATTGACCCTCTACGACTAACGTGGCTTTTTTTTTACTATTATACTGACGTGTTAGTCCACGAGATATCTTTTTTAACATCAAATATTTTTACAAAATTTACTTATGCAGCTATTTTATTTATATTTATTGGATTTCCAGTATATTTTTAATGCAGAATTTATTTTAAATATAGAAAACAAGATATATTTTCAAAATTGTAGTGTTTATTGACTTTACATAAATTACTTTATGAATGTCTTCTTTAATGACATGACAGAAAAAATACCAAATCATCAATCATAATTACATTACACATTTGGAAATTTGACTATTACTATAATCAGTCTAGGAAATATGAAAAATATTCATTGGTTGAATACAAAATTAGACAGTCACAAAATTACATCTCTTTTGACAATTATCAAACATAAATTGGCTTCATACAGTCACAGAAACAATAAATTATAACTTTTTTTTTACAAATAGGACACAGTTCTTTGAATACACAGCATTACTTATCCACTTCATTCAATTGACCTTCCATGTGATTATGGTCTGCAATTATAACGAGGGGTTCTGAATTATTTTCCATTTTTCGAATATGATGAGATGAAAAATTCGTAATTGAATTTTGGCTATTATTACAGACAAAAATACAAATTTACAATAGTAGTATTAATATATTTAATTTATGTAAACAAATAAAAAAACATATTATCTAAAATAGTATGTAAATATAACTATTATACTAAGGTGGTAGTCCAGTACACACTTACCCAAACGCTGACGTGGTAGTCTCGTAGACATTTTACTCCCGCTATGCGCTCGTGGGCTCACTGTGACCTCCTGTCATACATTACAGTAAGTAAACTTAAATTAAAAAATCTATCGTAATAAACCGAAAATTATGTTTATGGGACTACTACGTCAGTCGCAAAGGGTTAACTAGAATGTTAAAGAAAACAGCACAAAAAAAGGATGTTCCACAATTATTTAACAGACATAATAAAAAAAAACGCTTAAAAAAGGACTACGGTTACACAAATTACTACTAAATTTGATGTCAACCATTATCAAAGGACCAAAAAGACTTGCTCTCATCACGTATTCGCAAAGAAATGTAAAATTTAAGTGTCGCTCTACATCGGCTCTACATCGAGATAGTATTTGAGTTGGGCAGATGCCAGCAATATCTACGAGCGGACAAACTAGGCTTGGACTTTTATAGCCTATTTTTGTTGTATTCATATGAATGATTTGTAGTTCAATTTCTTCGGTCCGACAAAATAAATAGATAGATAAAACGTACGTGTTTTTAAATACGCTTTTCACATATATATGTATAAACAAGTATGTTTTTATTCTATATACCAAAAATATGCACATTTTTTTCAGCCTCACGTTGTATCCCGCAGAATAGGCAGAGGGAACCTAGTGTTAAGACACTTCGTTCTTCACTCTCCGTCCAAGTTTCGGGGCATTGCATGTTGAGTGGTGGTGCCGGGACTCAACACCGCGCCGTACTTTGTTATTAAAGCGAAGAAATGAAAATATTAATAAAAAAATATCCAATCTCTGAAAGAAATTCGAACTAACAACTGTCGCGTTTACGGTCACACGCTTTGACCACTGCGCCTCATCGGCCTTCCAACTACACGCACATTTATTAACATAAATCAATTGAAATAGATAGATTTTTCGCAATAGAGTAGAAATAATTAGTAATAGTAGTAATACAAATATTATTGAATAAACAATTGAAGTATTCAAATAGAATTGGCTTCTATATTTGATTATATTAACGAACAATAAAGTGACGTTCTCTGCTCTAAATATTCATTGCATCGAATGTTATTGTTGTATACATTTAATATCGTATTTGCTCTAAGGATTTAATATAATTTGTGAGTCAATTATATAGATTGGAATTAGTGATGTTTTGTTGTTAAGAAAAATATTTTTTTTCAAACATGAGGTTAATGCTGTTAGCTCTATTGGCCTTTACAATGACAGCTTTAGGTTAGAAGGAAAAAAACAGAACTCAGTCCTTAAAAAATTACAAGCACTATGTGGCTGGTTGAGAGGATATCGTTGGCGGCAAGGGCGTACCCTGCGAGACTCGAACCTAGGCTTGCGGTTGTGCGGCTGTCGATCGGGCTGGAAGAAAAACATATTACTCAAAAATTATACCTTTTGAAGCACAATTAGAAAAGTATGTAATAATAAATGTTTATAATAATTTTGAGTTAAAAGTCTTAGACGTTGCTTTTTAATATAACTGTTAGTATTTTTAAATGAAATAAGACTGGTCCTGATCTGGTCTGGTTACACATACTTCCTTGAAAAGTTTTCTTTGAATGTGACCAACGATGAGTTAAAGGCAAATTATGCAAAAAAAACGCATACGTGGTGTACTTATATATAAATAAGTATGCCTTATAGTAAAACGAATTGTATTTTATAAATTAAATCACTTGTTTTCTTCTCAATACAATAATGCAAGGAAAACGTTATCCACTCAATTGTACTATAGAAACCAAAACAAATTATAAAATCAATTCTGCTTATTCCATATTTAACTAACTTTATAATTTAGTTGCACTAACAAACAGACCGACAGACCAGACAAAGTACAAACGCACGTTCAAATATTTTGCATTAACAAACGCAAATTATTAAAACATCATGTAATTAAATGTAGCATTCAATTTCACTTTGTTATCACTGTCAACATTCTCTTTGCTGGTATCTCATTACGTATACCTAATTAGAATAACTAATGTGATTCAGCTTTGGTCATATGAAATGGTGATTTAGTTTTACGAATCTACTTGGATATTGTTTTAAATCAGCTTCACGCTGTATCCCGCATATAGCAGGATAAGCAGAGGGAACCTAGTGTTAAGACACTCCGTTCCCCACTTTCCGCCAAATTTTTACAGGAAATCAACGCTGGGCTTTTTGCCTTAGTGCCAGAGCTAAGAAAATGAAAATATTAATAAATAATAATTCATTCCCTCGAATGGGGATCGAACTCAAATGCGCGACGACGGCCTCACTAAGTATTTTAGTATGTGAGTATTTAACATATGTATATATAAACCCAGACTTATATATAGCTCCATTCTCTTTTCTTCCAAAAAAGATTTTTATACAGTATGGAAGAAATATCACGACATCTACGCGACTATTATTGGTTGGTTAAATGATTAATACATGTTAAAGAGATATTCAACTTAAATCTTAAAAATTAAGTTCTTATATATAACTTGGCTGTGTCTAATGGTATCCTAGTATATGTATTTCTTGTATTTTTTTTCTGCTTCATGCTGTATCTTGCAGATAGCAGAGTTTCAATTCTCTCTGAATTTAGTGTTAAAACTGGACTGGAGGCATTACGTGTTGAGTAACGGAACTCAACGCCACACTTCGCCTTAACACCGAAGGGAAGAAATGAAAATATTAAATATATAATTTCCTCGTGTGGGAATCGAACCAACAGCAGCAAGCAGCAACAGCCTGTCAAGTTTATAGCCACACGCTTGTGCCTTACACGACTGGCTCCAATATTAAAACGAATGAATATTACCATAATATTGTTTTTAAAAGACCTTTTAAACCAGTTCATGTACTGAACTGGTAAATTAATACGAATGATTCGTATTTACCGTCAAAGTTTATACGATAGAGTTCATCTATAATCAAATAGTAAAGGAGCACGTGAACAATATTTGATTTTGTGAATAGTTTAACAATATTATTACAGTATCTAATAATAATATTGTTTATGAAGTAGGTAATAGGAACCATTTCATTTAATAACTGATGGTTTAATTATATTGGATATCAAATCACACTAGACCAAAAATAGCTAATTCTCTAATTTTCTCCAGAGTATGTGTACTGTATGAACATAATGATATGATTTACGTTTAAATAAATATACTTTTAGCCTTTTAGTAAGTTATGATTTTAGCACATAACAGGGTAGTCAGAGAAACTTTTGAACCTAGTGTTAAGACACTCCGTTCGTCATTGACACTTCCGTTACCCACTACATATACCGCGTAAGTAATTTCCTAGAATCAAGTTTTGATTTTCTTGATTGAAATGCATAGTAACTTCTAGAGAACCATAATTAGAATCCACGACACTGTAGTTTGCCCAAAACTTGTTTAAGTTTCTGGCTACACCTGGATGTAAACATTAATCATAAAGTGTTGCTGTGTACTAACTTGACTTTCATATTCACACTAAATTTGTTCCATTTATTTATATTATTGCAGTTGTAAATACTTTTTTTATTCGCTATATCCTGTATATAGCATGTATATATACATGTTTAGTGATTTGGAATCTAGTGTTAAGACACTCCGTTCCCCATTTTCCGTAGAATTTTGTGGCATTGCTTGTTGAGTGGCTTTACGAGAGCTAAGAACATATAAACATTTATAAAAAATAATTTGTTCCTCCAAATGGGAATCGAACCCATAGCCGTCGCATTTACAGTCACACGTTTGTGCCCCTACGCCACGACAGCCTCTGTAAATTATGGTTTTCTACAACAAAACCAAACTTTGATATTAAGGCGTTATTAAGCCAAAACTTACTCCATTCCACTATTCTCACACATAAATCTTCTCTATAAATCCACAAATGATTTCACAGCAGCATCATAGTAAAACAGCTTTAGTAATAGAAAGGACAACCTACTTTATTTACCGAAATACTAGCGTTGTGGGTTGGCGAACAACTCTGTTCTGCGGTGCAATTAAATTTCACATATACCGACCACATCGTGAGCCATGCAGCTATTATCCTTGGAGACTACACCATAAGGACTATTATACTGTATCAAGTTTGAGTACAGTGTCTCATCGAATTTAGGAAAGCCTTCACCGTCATTAATAGTCATTTCATAAAAGTAATTGTTGCTAGTATGCAATTTATAGTCATAATTTTAGCGAGCTAATAGTGTTGTTATTACAAATACGTATGTTGTACATGTTTAGTGAAATGGTATTTACTTTTTCTCTATAATTAGGAACATTAAAAAAATAAATCAGCTTCACGCTGTATCCCGCATACAGCAGGGTAGGCAGAGGGAACCTAGTGTTAAGTCACTCTGTTCTCCACTTTCTGTTAAATTCTGGAGACATTGCGTGTTGTGTGGCAGAACTCAACGCCGCGCTTTGCCTCAACACCACAGAGCGAAGAAATGGAAATATAAAGCAGATTGAAACTATTCCATACATTTTTGTAAGTAAATATTTCATCTCCTCGAGTAAGAATCGAACCCACAGCCAGTCGGTTTTACAGTCACATTTTGTGCCTAGGTATAATAAGGAACATTAAGTTTAATAAATTAAACTATATAATAAATGGTATATCTACTCTACTGTCTTACATAAAACTATATAATATACAGGTATAGGTAGTGGATTCAAATTTATATGACTCTTAAAAAGTTAAATAGCAATATTTTTATAAATATATATGCATATACCAGTATGTGAATTAAATATAATAAAGAAATATATGTAGATATGTCGTTGTTTTTAAATATTTTTACATTTTTTATGTCAACCACGTCGTACATTTGCTATAAAAATGAAAAGGTATTTCACAAAGTATTCAGTAAAATGTGAATAAATGATTAAAATGCACTTTCTGAACTCGCTTATAGAATGCGTCAACAATGACAATGAGGAGAATAAAAGGTACTCTCACGTTATTACACAAAAATATTATATCACATATGGAAAAGACTGGAAACTGTGTTTTCGTTTCAACGTCGTTTCTTTTTATATGAAGATTTTCTTTCCATAGATTTTTTTTGTGTTCTGGTTAAAATCACTGTAGTTAACTTAATTACAAGTATATAATTTCGGTTTACAAAATATATAAATCTGTATGATTTTCCTGTTTTATTTCGTTTCCTTTCCTTTTGGATCTTGTCGTGCAAGAGAATCTACGTTGGGACACAGGTTCAACACTTTTAGAGAATATATAAATGTTTTATCGTAATACATCAGCCGCAATCCATAGAGTAACCACAGAAAATCACTAGGAGGTGTTGGCCGTGTAATAGATAGGGATTATGAAAAATATGGAAAGCTGAACTAAAAGTAAAATGAAAATTAGAACTATGGATATTAATAATTAATTAATTATTAATATCTATCTAATCTATCTTTATCTATTATTTTGGATGCTAAGTCCAAACTCCATACTATAATCCAATCGAAGCTATTGATAGAGATCAAAAGCCGTCCATCTTTTTAATATTATGAATCTGTCTGGTTTGGATGTTGGACGGCAACTCGCCTGTCTCTAGATGGACGAAGCCGCCGGACGCAGCAATAGTGTGTACAGCTTATTAGAAATATTTTGTGGCATATAGAGCGTGTGCTCTATCGATTTTGTTATTACGTGTAGGGAAACGTAACGTGGAGTCACGTAAAGAGTTGCTTATGAGCCTTAGAAAAAGTAAACGTTATTAATATTGCTAAATACAGAAAAGCCTTTCTTAATCTCATACCTCACTATAATCTTTTATATAGAATTCACGATGTAGTATAAAATTCGGTGAAATATACCTCGAATATATATAAATTAGTTTTTTATAAGTTAGTATCTAATAATAAATTCTACGCAACTGGGACGGATGTAACCTGCACGTTCTGTTAGTTCTACTCGAAGGAACGTTAATACTTAAAATATAAGAGCTGTTTCTTTTTGTTTTTTGCTTTCTCGCTTTTTATTCTTTTGCCTAGCACAGAATTTTTAAGTGAATAGAAAGCGGAGAAAGGAATTTTATGTAATTTTACAGATCAACAGATTATATTAACGAAATCTATGAAATATACTAAGTATAATATTACTATGTATATTTTCATACTGTATAACGCGCAAGCATGGTAGGCAGAGGGAACTTGGGAACCGAGTGATAAGACACTCCGTTTCCAATAAGACATTTCAGTTTCCCTTTTTCTGCCAAATTCTGTAGGCACTCTGTATTGAGCGACGGAACCAGTGGAAATCGAACCCATAACCGCCGTGTTTACAGTTACGAATTATTATTATCTAATAAGGTGATACGTAAAGACTTCCATACTTTAAATGTAACCGTCTACCTAACACCAAGTTAAATTGCCCCGAATCCAGACTTTACGAAACAATTTTCATTAACGCACATTACGTGACTGCATTATTAAGGACTAAGGCTAGACGTTCATTGGATGTTTTTAATATTATATTAGAATAAAATAAAATAAATCAGCTTCACGCTGTATCCCGCACACAGCAGGAACCACAGAGGGAACCTAGTGCTGTTGTTGAACCTACACTCCGTTACCCACTTTCTGCCGAATTCTGAAGGCATTCCTTATTGAGTGGCAGAACTCAACGCCGCGCTTAACCTCGACACCAGAGCGAAGAAATGGAAATATAAATTTAAGTAAATATTTCATCTCCTCGAGTGGGGATCAAACCCACAACCAGTCTGTTTTACAGTCACACCTCGTGCCGCTGCGCTACAACTGGCCTCAGAATCATTCTCAGAAGATATTAGAATAATTTAGATTTTATAGGCCGTCGTAGAACAGCGTTTTGTATACAGTATACACGATGGTTGTGGATTTGATTATTGATGAATTAATATTTAAATTATTCTCATTTTTGTCATGGCAAAATTTTAAAGATTCTTTTCAAAAATTATAAATAATATAATAATAAATAGAAATGTATAATATATTAATACATTACTACTTCTGAGGAACATTCTTGTATGTATTTTATTTTATTAAAAAATAAAAATAGAATTTTTTCGTCTAATTTTCATCATTTCCAAATCAACTTTGTTGAACAAATATGATTTAAGTTAAATAAGGTATAACCTTTAGGAAATATAATAAGCGTCAATTTTATGAAAAAAATATCTTATTGTCACAATTCATATTATCATTTGTACGAAGCATCAGCTACGCTATATAGCTCGGCTTCGTTGTGAAAAATTGGGCTAAAATTGTTTACCACGCGCGAGAAAACTTTTCTATTATGTTCTACAAGATTGCGTATTCATGCAGTTGCTTCTCGAACTACGTTTTTGGGAATATTGTTTCTATGACTGTCATTTTGTACACGATTTGTTTTATAGGAGCCAAATTTAGTAACAAATCATATATTTAACACTACCGGCCCGCCCGCGGCTTCGCCCGCTTAAACTACATGATTATTGATTTAATAAACAGAATTGATTGACAACTATAATGACTTTTAATATTATTTTTTTACTACATTATCGTAATTTCTATAAGATTTTTTGAATTTTTGAAATTAAAAAATACGACCAATGTTGATATTTCATATTTATAAAAAATACATAAAGCTAATTTATTATACGTATATATTTTTGTAACATTACGTTCTTTTTACATATATTATGGAAGTCTCATCATAATTTTAAAACTCTATTAAATGTGCTGATGTCAGTGAATAATTTAATTTACTGCTTCAGAAACAGCTAAATTATTGACTTGGGTAAGGATTCATAATATTCCTTGTGGCGCAGAGGCATACGCGTGTGCTTGAAAACGCGACAAGTTGTGGGTTCAATTCCCACTCGAGGAAATGAAATATTAATATTTTTTATTTCCTCCCTCTGAGGCAAAGCGCGATATCAGAGCGAGCCTCCGAATTCAGCGGAAAGTCGGAAACGGTGTGTCTTAACACTAGGTTCCTAGTACCTGAAACTGAATGTTGACACATATATTTGTTGATTGAAAACTTGATTTTGAAATATAAATAATATTATTATTAAAAACGCTGAATTTCCTTTAATAGTGTAATATCAAAAGCAGAAAAAACAGAATCATTTATAATTATTTTTAGAATAAATACCCATAAGAATACGATCACCTCAAAAACCTATATTTTTATATAACCTTATATAGCTCTGTTTCTATATTTACATATAGATTCTAATCAAAATATAGATCATGTATTACACATACATATTTGCTTAAATTCAATCGAGTTAAATTTTGTTTAGTTAGTCAGTAGCAAAACGAGAATTACTATTTGTTTTTGTAAGCTGTTACTAGAAATATAAATGCCCTGGAGAAACTCGTAGTTTGGATTTGTATTGACCCATGAGATTGTGAAATAACTTGGTCTCAGTCGGTGATCTCAGTTGAGTGATGTGTTCATAGATTTGTGTTAAGCAAAAAAGTCAATATAGCTTATATAAATATAAAACTCAATGTTCACATAATTTTATTAAATTCATCTTTCTCTGTTGATTTTACAACAATAAAGTTAGCTTCACGCTGTATCATGCACATAGCAGGGTAGGCAGTAGGAATCTAGTGTTAAGAACAGTGGGAACAGAGGGTGTTCCCCACTTTTTGATGAATTTTTCGAAGCATCACGTATTGAGGTGGCGGAGTTCAACACCGGGTTTTTACCTAGTAGCCAGAGCGAAGGAATGAAAATATTAATAAATATTAATTTATTCCCTCGAGTGGGATTCGAACCCACATCGACGCGTTATAGTCACACCCTTGTACCCCTGAGCCAAGACGGCCTCAAATTTTATAATTAAGACAAAATTTAATATAGTCCAATTTAACTGAACATCTTCGTATAGTAATTATTATTGTGTTTTTTTTTGTTACTGAGGCCGTTATGGCGCAGGGGTACAAGTGTGCGACTGTAAATGCGACGTTCAATTCCTATTCGGATTAAGGAAATATTTAATATTTACATATCCTCGCTCTTTTAAAAAAGCAAGGCGTGGCGTAGAGTTCCGCCATTTACCACGCAATGCTTCAAGAATTCAATTACAAAAAACCTAACAACAAACTAAATATTTGATGATAAGAATATTCTAACTATACGACAAATATTCAAGGTTGCAGCTCTTTCCAGACTCGTGTATAGCGTGAGTGGTAGTTGAAAGAACTACCGGTACTGTGGTGACAGATTGAACTTTCCATTTACTTTTGAGCTCAATTGATAAATCTGTGTATTTATCTATTGTATTTGACTACCCAGTATGTTATGTACATTTTTTACTTTATTATAAAATTAACTTCCCTCTGCCTACCCTGCTGTATGTATTTCGTAAACAGCATTGAAGGCAGAGGGTGGTGTTAACACTCCAGTTCACACTTTCCGGAATATTTTTTGAAGAATTGCGTTTAAGTGTGTATTTTTCCTTTGGTACCAGAGCAAAAAAAAATTAAAATGTCAAAAATTCCCTCATGTGGGGATCGAATCCGCAACCGACACCTTACAGTCACACCCTTGTTCCCCTCGGCCACGACGACACTAATTTTATTGTGAAATAAAATATCTGGCCTATTATAGCGTATTTATTTTTTTTATTCCGTGTATAGGTAGGTACATATGCAGAATAAAAAGTAATTCATCGCAAGAGATGCACTGCAAATAAAAAAAATAATAAAAAATACTTATTTATTTTTATTTTTGTTGCACGAATTTCACGGAATACATTTTGACTTTTTATTAAATAACCTCTGACAAAAAACATAAAAAAATTTTTACGTGTTGTATTGCCAGGAAGAAGGTCCACTCTATTAAAATTTTACCATATATAAATATTACACGCATGTTGACTCGTAAAAAACTGCAGCTATATAACTAACTAACTTTTTGTCCCGCACATAGCAGGGTCAGCAGAGGCAACATAGTGTTAAAACATTCCGTTCTCCACTTTCCGCCAAATTTTACGAAGCATTGCCTGTTGAGTGGCAGAACTCAACGCCGGGACTAATGGCCTTGATGCCAGAGCGAAGAAATGAAAATATTAATAAATAATAATTAATTCCCTCGAGTGGGGAATGAACTCACAACCGTCGCGTTACAGTCACACCCTTGTGCCCCTGGGCCACGACGGCATCACAGTATCATTTCTTAGTATCTGATAACGAAATATACTACAATTTTCAGACGTAGCTAGGATAATATTTTCTTTATGAAAATTCATAATATGGTAGCATCTATAATTAGGTGAGCTTGTTTTCCTTGATTATGTAGATGGATTCATAATGATTCCGTATAGGAGTAAACCTTCTATAAGTTTCTCAACAAAAACAATCGCTCGCGGCGCTTATTGTTACAAGCCAGTTAATTATACAGTTATCTTGGTTATATTAATTTTGTTCCGTTCTTGGACTAGACTGTGCTTATGGTAATCTCCTATCGTTGTATGTTAAATTAATAGCAGCTATAAGTTAAGGGTTTTTGACGTTGTATTAGAGGATTTAGGTAGATATTCTTAATTTTTTTTTTAGAAATAAATCAAAGATTAATATTAGTATGTTTTAGGTGGGTTTTTTTCTTTCTTTTTAAGCTACAGCTTAAAAAGAAAGAAAAAACCCACCAATATGTCATTTATAAAAACTTACAAGTTTTTATAAATGACAACAACATAGAGGCGTGTATTACATTTACAAATATTTTATTAGTTTGGAACTTTAAAGCGTTGTATTCTACAAAATCCTTTTCTTAATTTCTTTATCATTATCAATGCCTTCCTTAATTTTGTAATGATATTATTTAATTCCAGGTTATTTCACAAATTATGTATTGAAAACAATGCCTTATAAGATATTTGATCTTCTCGATATAGTAATATATCTTAAACGAAAATCTTTAACCGAATTTATCTCGTATATTTGATTGAGGCCGGTCGTGGCGCAGTGGCAAAAAAATCGACTGCTTGTGGGTTTGATCCCCACTCGAGGAGATGAAATATTTATTTACATTTATATTTTCATTTCTTCGCTCTGGTGCCAGAGGAAAGCACGGCGTTGAGTTCCGCCACTCAACACGCAATGCCTACAGAAATTGGGGGGGGGGAGGGGGAAGTGGGGAACGGAATGTCTTAACACTAGTTTCCCTCTGCCTATCCTGCTGTATGCAGGATACAGTGTGAAGCTGAAAAAAAAAACTTTTGGAAACCGGACATTTCGAACAGTAATCCATGATCTAAAGGGTTTCTAAACCGGTTAAAAAATCATTTAAAAAATTGTACTTCAAAAATAAATATCACTAGTTAAAATTATATTTATAATTACAATAGATATTGAGCACCACTGACTGGCCTACAAAATAATAAACAAAATAATGTTATCTATTTGAGTAGGTAAAATGTCCGTTTGTTACATCAAAGCTCTGGCCGACAGCCGTCTGTTTTGACGCCGGGCGCAGACACTTATAATTATTATGCATGGAAACTTGTACAATCAGCAACTGTTTGAATAACTTTGTGAATTTGCTAGCTGTAGGTTTGTGGCTGTAGCCACGTAGCAGCGGAGTAAATTGAAATATTTAAGTCCTGAGTTTATATAGAGGAATATGATTGCAATTTGAGGCCAGTCGTGGCGCAAAGTATAACTGTAAAATCGACTGGTTGTGGGTTCGATCCTACTTGAGGAAGTGAAATATTTATTTACATTTCTTCGCTCTAATATCGAGGCGAAGCCCGTCGTTGAGTTTCGCCACTCAACACGCAATGCCTCCAAAATTCGGCGGAAAGTGGGGAACGGAGTGTCTTAACTATACGTTTCACTTGGCTAGCGTAAAGCTGATTTATTTATTTATTTGTTATTGGAATTTATTCTACAAGGACAGGTTGTCTACAATTGAAATTCTATAAATTAGGTGTTTGTGGAGGAAAATGTATCATTCGTGAAGAATAAATGATAGATAGTACTTTGGGAATCTATCGTTGTTTAGTACTAGTTACAGCTTGAATCTGTGCCAGATAAGTCACATTTTTTTTGTCGTGTGTATGTCAATAATAAAACACAAATATCGTTTTAGTATCACGGCACAATAATATAGCATCTTTTACTATTATCGTACACGGTTATATCCATTTTTTTTCAGCTCTACGCTTTGTCCTGCATACAGGGTAGGCAGAGATAACCTAGTTTTAAGACACTCTCCGCTTTCCACTGACTTTTCGAAGCATTGAGTGGCGGAGATCAACGCCGCATTTGAGCCTTCTTACCAGCGAAAAAATGAAAAAAATCAATAAATAATATTATTACTATAAAATGGGAACCGAATCGACAACCATCGCGTTTACAGTAACCACTGCCTGTGTCACTGCATCACGACGGCCTTCATATCTTTTCAAATATAACTCGTATAATATATCATGCATATACAAAAACTTTATAGAATTCAGGTTATTACAAAATAGCGTTCGGTGGTATGCTTTGTCTATTAAAATTTAGATAAAACCTTTTTGCGTATTTATCAAAAGCCAATTATTTTTCAGATTTCAGAAGTAGGTACACAAAATTATGCGACAATATATTTCTTCACCATCATTAAAAGCAGTGTTAATGAACACAGTCTTATAAATTAGCTTCACACTGTATCCCGCACACAGCAGGGTAAGCAGAGGGAACTTAGTGTTAAACACACCGTTCCCCACTTTCCGTCGAGGTCCGGAGACATTGCGTGTTGAGTGGCGGAACTCAACGCCACGCTTAGCCTCGACACCAGAGCGAAGTAACGAAAATATAAATGTAAATAAATACTTCATCTCCTCGAGTTTGGATCGAACCCACAACCAGGCGATTTTACAATCACACTTTGTGCCGCTGCGCCACGACTGGCCTCGAATAATTGCCAAATATTTGAATATGATCCCCATCACAAAGCTAAGGCTTCCTCCATACAATTTGACGCACGGATTCGTATTCACAATACACTAGTATCGTATGCGCTGACGAAAAGGAATGTTACAAATTACAATCCGTGCTCGTATATTGATATTAATTGTTGGACATAGGACAGGCCCTTTTGGAAACGGGCGCCAGATTAAAGCGATTCCAGTGCTGGTATGTCCTTTGTGCTTCGCTACGGAACAAAATACCAATTTAGGTATATATATGCTGTTAATATTTTTCCTTTTTGCCAAATATAGCCAATATTTGGCAAAAATTTGGCGTTTATTAGCTAAATTAGATAAATTCTACATTTGGCGTTGAGTCCCGCCACGAAACAAGTAGTGCCTCCTGAATTCGGCGGAGAGTGGAGAACGGTAGTGTCTAAATATTAAGTTCCCAGATTCCCTCTGTCTATCCTGCTATAAGTGGTATATAGCGTGAAACTAAAAAAAAATAGACTAATAAGATCATGTTAGCCGTGTTGTTATAATATCAGTGCCAACTACAACTTTAATCTATTTACATTACGTAATTAAGATAAGCAGCTTTATATTTTTTCTCGCATAGCAGGGTAGGCAGAGGGAACCTATTACTATACTCCATTCCCCACGCAAAGCCTCCTTGGGAACTCCAGGCTAATGCCGTACGCGATTCCAATGTAGGAATGTCTTTTGTGCGTGGCATTAATATAAATGTTCTATGAAACAAAACACTAAATTTTGGCATGGCGCCGTTCTCATTTTTGTCAAATATTGGTTATTTGCATTGGAATTTGTTATGAATTTTCATTTTTTTTTTGTTTCAAATGTTTCACTTGTTTACAGTTGTCAACATTGACTGCTGCGAGAGATATATAAATATATTTCCTATTAATAATAAAACTAAGTCTTTATATAAAAAAACTGGCATAAAAATGATTATTGTTTTATAAAATAAAAATTGAAAAGGAAAATAAACTAGAACTTACTACAACCACTGCACTGCACGCATCCAAGCCAATATAGCTAAACCAAATAAATATTAAAAATCGTCTTCCACTGCGCCACAGCAAAACATAAGCATTGTATTTTTATAATACAAGAGACCACAAATATTAGCCGCCTATAAAATATGCGTGCAACTATTCTTTTGTGCTTGAACAGCTGTACGTCGAATTTTCAAATGAATGACGTGGTTTTTATTTTTTATTGGCAATTAAACAATTAACCCATTTAGTTTTACAAAGCCCTCTCTGAGCCTCCCTTCGTGAGGGAGAAATTTTATACCCGTTCAGTATTGTGATCATTTTTAGAATGTTAATTCATTCATAAGATGAAAGACTTCGGTAGATTCACCGCTATTTATTTAGCTTTTTTGATTTGTTTTGTCAAAAAATTGTTTGTGAACGTAAATTTTATATTTAAGTCGATTTTCATATATGTTATAATCAGCTTCACGCTGTAACCCGCCCACAGCAGAGTAGGCAGAGGGAACCTAGTGTTAAGACACTCCGTTACCCACTTTCCGCCGAGTATTGGAGGCATTGCGTGTTGAGTGGTGGAACTCAACGCCGCGCTCTGCCTCGACACCAGAGCGAAGAAATAGAATTATAATTTAAATAAATATTTCATCTCCTCGAATCGGCCACAACCAGTCGGTTTTACTCACACTTTGTGCCCCTGGCCTCATATATACATTCTAATATTCATTGACCACATTTTATTTACCTTCACATATTTTTCGGTACGCTGAGTCGGTTCACATTTAAAGATGTTATTTATACTTGATTGTGTATCCAGATTTATCCATACAAAAATATTGGTAGTATAAGTCAACTTTGAAGTAAACTACTTGTAGTCCATCCATATTTCACTATTTTTTACATAAAACACTTGATTTTTATTCCTAAAAGATGCGTGACATAACCACAAATTAATTTTCAGATTGAATTAACATTTTTCATAACACGGTACAATAAAGTTTATTCACCATCATCATCATCAGCCTTTGACTGCTGAACATAAGGAAATTTCTTTAGTTACTTCATTTGTATGTACATATATTATAACCATATTAACCACATTTCATATAATACAAAAATACGTTTGGGGGAATAATTATTTATTATATAAATTATTATTATGTTTTATTTGTCCGTTTAGGCAACTTAAAGCGGCGTTGATTTTGACTCTCAACCTACAAAATGTGGAGAACGGAGTGTCATGGCACTAGGTTCTTTTTTCGTACTATGCTATATGCAGTCGAGGCCAGGCTCGGTGCAGGGGCACATGTGACTGTAAAACCGACTGGTTGTGGGTTCGATCCCCACTCGAGGAGATGAAATATTTACTTAAATTTATATTTCCATTTGTTCACAAGCCTCCAGAATTTGCCAGAAAGTGAGGAACGGAGTGTCTTAACACTAGGTTCCCTCTACCTACCCTGCTGTAGGGATGCTGTAGGGATACAGCGTGAAGCTATATAGCTTCACACTGTATCCCGCACAGCTATGTATAGAAAAGTGAAACTATAAAAAACTCAAAAAGAAGTGTATTCAATTGACTAAGCAAATAAACTGCAACACTGTTTGTGGGTTCAACCTCAGGAAAGCATAAATATATAATATATTATGATATATTTTTTTATTTCTTTTCTACTTTACCTATTGCCTACACATGCCCAGCCTCTGGAGGATAGTTTGTTTCGTACGTGCCCTTCCTCATTTATTTTCAAAGGTCAACTTTGACTACTCCGACCACTCCTTCTATTAAAAATTATATAATTTAATTGTGAGCTCGTCTTTCTAGCCATCAGATATAAACACATAGGTATATATTCTGGTTATTATAACATTTTAATATACAAAAATATTTTTGAAGATTTATTTCTTTGTTTTAGTTTATTGATGTTCCTAACGTAAATTAAGCAAATATGTAGAAACAAGAATTATATGGACCAAAAGTCTGAAATAAAGAGATTATTTTATAATATAATTATTTATAATAATTATTATTAATGCAACGCAGCCTTCGTTTTCTTATATCATTTGTTTTCACCTATATAAAGACATACGTACGAAAGAAACGTACGTATTATATTCCTATGAACACCCACCAATATTGAAATAAATTCTTATACCTAAATTAATAAAACAAAAACACAATTGATTTTTTAAAGTTTATTTAATAAAAATCTCTTTTGACTTGAACACGATCACTAAAATACAGACAGTTAAAGAAATTGTAACATTGATTATTATTTACTTCGTATCAGTCGAGTAGCTTATAATAAACATAGAAAATCATATCTCGCTGACTTCCACAACTATTATATAAATATTTACATCAAGTTTGAAAAAAACATGCCATTCTGTTTTGAGTGTATTATAAATGTATTAAGGAAACGTCTTTGTTTCGTTACTTATGCTAGATTGATGAAAAACGAGTATTGAAAGTTGGATCAAAAATTTGATGAAAATGATTGAGATGATGATGATGATTTACGTACAAAATTTATACATATTGCCATATAAATGGTATAAAGAATTTATTTTATAATAAGGAAAATCACAAGGTTAAATCTTATACGTAGAAATTATATCAATTAACTTTGGGACCAATGTAAATAGCTTCCGAATTGCTCATCTCGGGCCGAGAAGGATTTATTCAACCTTTATGTAAATATTATGATGCCCTCGAGCCTGATATTATTTCTAAAAAGCAAAAGACTCTTGATGTTTTATTACAAGACAAAAATAACGTTGCTTTTTCAATACATGACTTTTAATTATAAATATTCTTTTTGTACAAAGTTGTGATACCAAATGAATAAATGTAAAACAAATAAATGAAATATTTTCAACAAAAAGTCATTAATTATTAGTACTTCGGATATTCGGAACACGTGAAAGTAGTAAACATTTTCAAACAAATACGTACATATAACTAATATTCATTTGATATAATAAAATAATCAATTATTTAGAAAAGTAATCTTGTAAGAAATTTTATTGAAGAATAAATATTAAAGTAAAAAATCATTGCATTTTAGCTTTTTACGTGTTACCAATATACATGTAGCTGTGTTATTGTGTATCATTTCTAATAGTTCCTATTTAAAATATAAATTTAGTCATTAAGATTTTGTAGCATTCCATTGTAAATACAATACATTCACATAAAATTTACTAAGAGGCCGGCAGTTGTTGGGCAGATTTTGATGTGTACATAACCTACAAAGCTTCCTAAGACGTCAGGATTTAAAGTCACATACCTATATATGTTACAATCGCCAATAAAAATACTAATTTAATATAAAATATATAAAAGTTTAATATTGATATGAACGTGTTGTAGATTGATTATAAATTATATATAAATTAAGAGTTGAATTTTAATTAATATTGTATGGAGAATCGCTCGTTTCTTTCATCCCAACGCCTCAAGAAGCAGATATAAATAGTAACTAACATAATTGCGACAATTTATAATAAATGACGTATTTACATACAAATATGATTATAAAGTGAGTGCACCATGTCTTTATTTACAAAATGTACATTTAAAATCTAACAACTATCAACAATTACGTGAAAGTAACGGTATTATTTAAAAAGAAAACATTAAAAAAAATGTGTATAATAAATAAAATATTGGACCTTGATTTACAATTTATTTACATTGGTTTTATTGAAAATTTCTTACTAAAATGTATGAAAAGTAAGTAATGCTAAAACTGTCTAACAATTGGTACTAAGCTTGGACATATAAAAAGCCATTTTAGCTATGAACATGTATAAAATCGGATTTAATCATGTCAGCCTTTTTGTACCTAATATCTACTAAAGATCGATAATTAACAACAACATAGTTATCATGTTTCTATGAAACCGGTGTTTTAACAATACAAAATATTGATTAGGCTCTTCTATCACTTCAACGTATACGCCTCTTTTCTAAATGTTATCAAATGATATATATATTTACAATATTCATTTTACAATTTAAGAATTTTATGTAATGTCAAACTTATACAGATAGTCTTTTAGACACACTGAGAAAATGACACATACATAGAAAATACATAGAAAATAGTAAAGTAAGTAGATCTAAGAGACAAAATGGAATGTTGAAATAATATTAGTAATTTACTAACAGTCCTTTTAAAATATTTACTTGAAATTAAATGCTTAAATTCTTAATAGTGCTAAATTTAATGATTGGTACAAATTTTGTTGATCTGATGTAAATATTTAAAAACATTTTTATTTTATGATATTTCTGGCAAATGGATATACACAAGTACTTAGTATATATAATTTTTTTTTTATATTTATTTAACACACATTTTATTAAACAATTTCAAATTAAAAATATTTGGTTCTGATTTAAATATTTCATTTCAATTTCTTAAATGTATGAGGAATGTTATTTAAATAGACAAGGAGTGCATACTGCTGATAGTTTTGGTTAGAGTGATTTTCGATCTCATAAAGCTATTATAATATAAATTGATTATATTTAAAGAAAACATAAATATAAATATTTATAAAACAATAAAATACCACTTTTATTTGGTTTCTAAGTTATAAAATATATATATTATATATAATATTGGTGTAGAACAATATAAGAAGCATCGACGAACAAAGATGACCCCTCGAACGACTTATATAGACTTCGTGACAACTGCATCGAAGGTACAAGGTTCACTCCGCAAATATGCACTTTATACGGAACACTTGGATGTTTCGAGCAGTTCACCATTATTGATTTTTAGTGCTTAGATGTTTTTTGGAGTATCTGAAGTCGGGAATTGCGAGGGGGTGCAACCCCTCAGCTTTTTGCTATGGAATCCAACGGCACCACAAGTTTTCCATTGGAGTAGCTGTAACAATAAAATTATTTTTTTAAGTATGAGAAGTACTCTGATGTATACAGATATTTTCATATTTTAGAAGTTACTCAAAAACAGAATATCTAGATCATGAAATATGTTTTGTTACGTGTATTTAATTACTTATTAATATTTTGAAATAATTATAATAAATTCTTCCATTTGATATATACAGTACTATAAATAAATAATTAAATAATTTTATTCACAGATAAAAAATATATTTTAAAAAATATTATTTGTTGTGTTTTAATTTCCAGTTCACTTGTCCCTTACCGACCCCGTGTAATAGTGCCACCTGTTCACTTCAAAGGCGGAGAAATATAAACAATGGGAAACGTATGTATATAAGAATGTGGTTCACAAACAAGGTTATATGTGCAAAATGTGGGTAGTTACAAGAATATTAAATGCATTGTACCCTATTATTTGCGTACATTTGCTTTTATTTTTTTTAGTTTTAACTAGACTCTTATAATAAATGTCAAAATTTGTGAGAATAGATAATGTCTGTGTGTCACTCGAAAACTACTGAACGGATTTAGATTAATCTTTACATTAATATAGCTTATACATCAGAATAATACATAGGCTACTAATAATTTTGTATAATTTGGCTATAATATAACGATAATTTTAAGCGGGCGAGGCCGCATAGCGATCCGCTAGTATAATATAAATAAATATGTGCTTAAATATTTAATAACATTCACAAATTTTAACCTGTATGGTATTGTAGCCGTTCTGGATTTAGCTCTGCTTGGCCTACACGCTTCATCTGTAACCAAGATACGAACGTTGAAATTGATAATATAATTTTAAATAAATATTTGAAAAATTATATGACAAAATTATGTTTCTAAAATCATTTCAAAGTTCTCGATGTAGTTTTAAAGCTTAATAGAGCGGAAGTGCATACTATTGTCTCGATTCTTGCCGAACAATACTTATCTTAAGTCGAAGTTGGCAAAAGTAATATCTGCGATACCTTAATGAGAGAACTTTGTGTCGACTTTGTTAATCGTTTTTGACCCAGCCGCAGTGCCGCGCACCGACTCACTTAGAATTCGAGATATATTTCATAAATATTGAAGCAAGAAAGTTTAAACGTTAAAATTAGAAGGTGCTACAATTTAAGGTGAGAATGGAACAAAACAACAAGCGACTAAACTTGGATGAGCAAAATAAATATATGGACGCGCTATAATAAATACGACAAAACAAAAGAAAAACATATAAAAATCCTATCCAAAAATATTTTTTTATTGATTAATATGGTTCTAGTAACGGTATTAGTTAACTTTTGTACTATTTATAGCCCTTACCATAAAGCGGCTAACATCGTTGTGAGAGGCACGCATCGCATTTGACGGGCTCCGCACGCCGCTTGGCCTGAGAGCCCTGCGAGCCGGACTTACGCCGGAAAGTGTACCTAACGAGTAGACCTGCAATGAAACGCCGCACCGTTAAAACAAACAAAAACAAACAAGCGCGTCCATCTGAACTGAACCGCGAACAGGAGAAGGCGAATTATTTTATGTGTGGTATTTGATTTTGAATTTGTGTATTTAAATCAGTTATAGTTCTGTATGTTTTGAGCTAAATTCAGAATGTTAATTTAAAATAAACGCGATTAATATTACGGTAATGTAAAAAAATTGTAATAAAATAAAAAATAATTAAATAATTATATAAAAATGGAATGTAAAATGGTGATAGACAATGACAAAGCAGATTCTAGGTTGCGGTGATAGAACATTAATAAAATGAAATAAAAAAAAACAACTCACCTGTTAATCCCGCTTTATTTATGCTATTCGAACTGGAAAATCCAGAAATTTTCTTCCAAGTTTTCTTATTCCAAAATCCACTGGCTTTTGCATCGCCGCAACTAGAACTTCGAGGAGATGTTCCATCCCTCGGACAACGTAAATTACAATCATCGGCAGCTAAAAAGCGTACACCTGCACCACGAGTTCCATATGCCACTGCAGGTAAGTGGGGGACTGAGCCAGTCGGTTTTCTCCGTAAACTACCAACGTAGCTGGCACCACTGCTACTTCCACTAAAACCGCTATCTAAATCTGGAGGATTACAGCTGGCCGGCGATAACAATTCGTCCGTTGGACCGACTCTTAACAATTCTTCTATATTGTCTCTATCTTCTGCCCGTTCTGAATCGGGTGATTCACATTCAGGCATTAACATAGCCTCTACACTGAGATTTAACTCTCCTAAAATTCTTTTATGTCTTGATTCTACTCGCCGTACTTCTTCTTCAACAACACTCCTATCCAGTGAAACAAGGGACTGCCGTGGACCATACCGATGTTTGGGACAAGTTCGTGAGCCTTCTGTTATTTCTTCATAAATATTTTCTTCAGTACCATATCTTGTTACAAAATTGTGTCGAGCTGATCGATCTCGTGGAACACCACCCCTTCCTCGTTGTCTGTTAGCTTTTTTAGAAGATGAAGGCATAGATAAGTTGTGGTCATAGTATGCATACGAATAATCAACAGGTTCAAATCTTTCCATTGTAGCAGCTATATTACTTCGATTCCAAGGTTGCGGCGGAGAGTCTCTAGATAGATTTACAGCAGCAAGACGCGCAGGTAATATTTCATCAAGATCTCGCGCACATCGTTCGTCAAGTGATTGCGCGCCGTCTCCATCATCTCGTCTATGTTTTCTGTGTGGACGTCGAGATGTTTGTGAACGAGGATGCCTTTGGTCACAATCTGAATCGTCATGATTATAATCCGGTGTATGGCTACGATTTAGGTCTGATCTGTATTTATTGCAATCGATTGTGTGGTGGAAGTTGTGCCTAAGACTGTAACTGGAAGTTCCCTCATAGTCTGACCGGTCGTAGCACGGACTGTCGTCGGCATTGCTCGAGTGTGGATGGGGACAGTCGGCCGCGATGCCGGATTCGGATGATGGATAATCGTGAACCTCGGCTGTGGTGAGAACCCGATCGTCTGGTCGTGCTGGCTCTGAGGCGGCATGACGGTGGTGAGGTCGAGGTCGACCTGTTTCGCGGCAACTTGCAAATGCTCTCTGAAGCGAAGGTTGGTGTTGGTATCGCCCACAGCGAGAGTTGAACACCGCCTCCCCAGATTCGTCGGGGCTGGGCGGCGCACTGCGTGATTCCATGGCTCATCGTCTAATCGCCATTGAGTACCTGCAAGTTAAAAAATATATTTAACACTAATGTATGACAATATGTCAAATAAAGATATTAAATTAGTGTGGTATAAAAATTTATAACGCATTTTTACAGAGGGCAATGAATTTGAAATTGCTTGCTTTGTTATAAGGGTAGGGTAAGTGACTATCAACAGACACTGACAAACGATATATCATCATCAGTCGCTGCGTCATAAATTTAAGCTGCACACAATGCTTATTACTGTTTTTATTTCAAGGATATAATCGTTTACCATGCAACAAATAAAAAATATTTGTGAAAAAATAGTATTGTTTAAGATCATTCAGATTACGAACTGAATTCGTCGTCGTCATAATTATTAACAATTATTCAAATGCAATTAGTTATTTAAATACAGTATTAATATATGAGGCAAGGATGCTATATATCTTCTGAAGCACGATAGCAGTATGTCTGCAATCTTCAAAACTATTTATATTAAATTTTTTGATGCATACAAAAAACATACAAATAACATACGGTGTTATTTAGATGAATCAAAGAGATAATATAAATATTTTATATTTATAAAAAAACCAATTCTCTGAAAATATATTTTAATTATAGTAAAATTATGATTCATTAGAATCATAGACCAGTCGTGGCGCAGGGGCACAAAGGGTGACTGTAAATGCGACTGGTTGTGAGTTCGATCCCCACACAGAAGTAATTTTTTTTTTTAAATTTATTCTCGGCCACTCAACACACATGCCTTCAGAATTCGGCGGAAAATGGAAAACGGAGTGTTTTAACACTAGGTTCACTCTGCTTGTGTGCGGGGTACAGAGTGGAGTTCAAAATCATGATTTTCAATATTAATAACAACAAAAAAAAAATATTAAAATAAAAAGCAAAATTTCATTAATATATATATATATATATAAAGTATTTACGTAAATATTAAACGCGTATTCAAAAAGGCAAAAAAAAGTAATAAATCCATTTTTATCATAACGAAATTCCACATCTGAATTTTATTGCGATTTCGCTAGAAGTTATTGCACGCATTCCAGACCAATTTATTACGATAACAATAATAAGTGTCCGTGAACTAGACAGTGTCGGGGGTTCGGGGGACTCCCTCACCGTCGCCATGACAACGGGGCAGTTCCCGCGGTATCAGTCGCTCCCGTCCGATATTCTTTGCATCTAAATCATCATCAACGCTGGGAAGACTCGTAAAAGGCCCGATGGTGACCATCCGGACAGCAATTTGTTACGCTACTGCATAGCCCCAAGATAGTCCCCGATAGCGGATTAAGTCGTACTTCCAACGCAATTCTTGTTCTTTATATGTTTGGGGGAAATCGTTAATGGCGTTGGCTTAATACCTTCTGTTTGTCTTTCGTCCTGGCTGCTCAGACCGCGGACTTTTTTATATTTATTTTATATATATTTTTTTATCGGCTTTTTGTCTTTCGCCGTGGATTGGTTTAGTTTCAATTGAAATGCTTACTGTATTGATTAATAATATAACAATTTTCTTAATAATGAAGATTTTTTATTTATATTTTATATTAAAATCTTCTTTTAGCAAAATTATCCATTATTATAATTTGATTTTAATAAATTAAAGTTCTATATAACGAGTGTATTAATTAAATTAAAAAAAAGATAAAAATAATTATTTAAATATTTTTGTCGCAAATTACACGTCTAGCATAAATAATGTGTAAATATAAAGCTTAGTTAAATTTATGGTATACATTATTCGAATCGTGATATCAGCACATTTGATCCCCTCAGCACCCCTCGCCTTACGTGTTGGGTATGAGGGTAAAAAATCATGCAACATTGCCTTGGGTGGCATAATTGCAATCAATTCCGTGTTATTTAACATTTAACAAAATTGTAACTGGGTGTTCGCCTCGTGATTTACGAATTATTTTATAATTTGTTTTGAAACGCTGTAGACTTTATATTCTTTATTTTTTTTTTTCAGTTTCACGATCTATCCCTGTGGTAGGGTAGTCCAAGGGAGCTTAGTGTTAAGACACTCCGTAGTGGAACGCAACGCCGAGCTTTTTTGCCTCGAATTTGAGATTTTTTTAGTTTAGAAGGTTTATGATAAATAAAAATATATGTAATGAATATTAAATATACGTATTATTTAGGTATAATCCACAATTGACGTAAGACTTAATAGTGTACATGAAAGGTTGAGCCATTTTTGTAATTGCAACAAAAAACCAATATTGATAAGGCTTAATAACAGTGTACACATTTTTCTTCAGTTAAGTACTTTTTGATATTTTATAGTTTGAGCTATAGGAATTATAAAAGAATAAAATGAAGTATTTTTTTAATTTTTTCTTGAACGTAAATTGTTTTGAACAATGACGTGAGTCCCAAAATCTCATTTCAGGGGTTGGAAGGAAGGGGCTTTCTATATAATCTAGCAACGCATCATTTACGTTTTCTACTTACAGCGTATACACATTGTATGTGCGTAACAGAGCTTAACACCGCCCTTTTTCAACGTAAACAGAGGGATCTCTTACATTTTTAATACACGCAAACCGCATCGTAGTCTCAACTATCGTATGAGGATTCAAAATTAGTTGTTCACGTTTTTAAAACTAGTCTTGCCACAAATTTCTCGCTATTATAATAATATAACCATCCATCATGGAGATAAGATAACAAGTGTTTTTTCTATTCACCCCTCGTTTGTGTTTTAGACCCCATAGTAGTCAGTACATACATATGTGTGCTACATACTTTTATGGAATTTAATATATTCGAGAATGTGAGGTAGCGCATAATTTTATTAGTCAAAGCCGCATGATTTTTATGAACGCGTATAAAATTTTATGAAATGCTTATATTTCATTACTTATAAATATAAAACATTTTTGATAGCCTATCAACCAAATAAAAATATGTGAATATAGATAATAATATAAATTTTATATTGCTAATAATATATTGATTTGAGGCTAGTCGTGGCGCTGAGGCACAAGCGTGTGACTGTAAACGCGACAAATTGTGGGTTCGATTCTCACTCGAGGAAATTAAATATTTTCATTTTTTCGCTCTGGTGTCGAAAGCCCATCAACACGCAACTCCTCCAGAATTCGGTGGACGGACGGTCAGAACGGAGTGTCCTAACACTAGGTTCCTCCTGCCCTGCAGTGTTCGGGATACAGCGTAAAGTTAAAAAAAATGAATAAATTGTAACCATAACAATAAACGCCCTTTTAAACTACAATAGATCCCATCCATTTAAACTAACATAAACCACCAACCAGAGAATTATACGCGGTTCACTAACTGCATCAATAAACTGTTATTGACAAATGTACGAAGAAGCAGTTAATTTAGTACTAAAATGCTATTTAGGGCTGCACAGCAGAAAAGCATTAAGTGTTTGTAGAGATACCTATGTTTTACTGCTAACAGAATTGTTAATAAAACGCGCGAAAATAACACGGCAGTAAAGAAAATGGAGTCCATATTGCAAGCAATTAGGCTATTCTTGGAGCTGGACAGAACAGATATCAGTAAGCTAAATATAGTTAGGAAATTATTGGCTATATCTAGATTTAGTTCTTGAAGCAGTTGCAGTGCAGTGGAACAGAATATGATCGTATATGCAATGGTTGTGGGTTCTTATTACATTATCATACAAATGTTGGAGTTTTCATAAAAATAAAACAATTTTGTAAGTGTTAATACTTCAAATTATTATCTATATTCGTTTTGCATTTGTAATAATGAAATATTTAAAAATTTTTTAATGTAAAATTTATAAGAAAACCAAATACGATATTTAGAATCAATGATTTATTTATATAAGATGAGGATTATAAAGGATATCAATATTTTATTATATTGGACCCTTGTCCAAATAAGGAAGGGTGGATTAGCATTACCATTACGATCAGAATGTTAAAATAAATATGTTAAAAATGTCATATTTTCAATATAAAATATACAAAAATCTAATTCAAATCGCAAAAATACATAATAAGTGGAAACGCAGAACATATTATGTGTATTTTCTTGTGGTCTTTAAAATATGTATATTCTTTCCAGGGATATATATGTAGAGACATATAATGCTTTATCTAATCTGAAGGGACTCCATTTTTCAACTCTGTTTTCTCACTTAACGTTGCACTTTCTCTTACCAAAGCGGGTAAATGAAAATTATTTAAATATCACTTATTTTTATTTAATGCCATTGTAGCTTAGAGGTAAAAGCGTACAATTGTAAATGCGACGGTCGCGTATTCCATTCCCAATCACGGGAAATAAAATATTTAATATTATCGTAATAAAGCTTTTTGAGGCCAGTCGTGGCGCAGCGGCACGAGGTGTGTAAAACCGACTGGTTGTGGGTTCGATCCCCACTCGAGGAGATGAAATATTTACTTAAATTTATATTTCCATTTCTTCGCTTTGGTGTCGAGGTTAAGCGCGGCGTTGAGTTCTGCCACTCAACACGCAATGCCTCCAGAATTCGGCAGTGGGGAAAGTGGAGAACGGAGTGTCTTAATACTAGATGCCCTCTGGCTACTCTGCTGTGTGCGGGATACAGCGTGAAGCTGAGAAAAAAAAATCATAATAAAAAAATGTTTCATCGAGTTGGTATCTGGATCGGACCCATGTTGTCCCACTGCGCCAGGACTATTTCATATTTCATTTCTTAATGAAATAACAATAGCATCGACTAATGCGAACTAATACTTACTTGATATTTAAGACAAATAAACAAAAGTAAAACATGAAACAGAGTTTTAAATCACGTTATTCCTACACATAAATTGCTTTTAAGCGATGTTTATAACTTTTCATATGAAAGTTTAAAAAATAGACTATACACGTATTATGAACTTAGCAGAAATGTAGAATTCTAGGTTAGTTTGCGTCACAATTTCGTTTCCATTAAATAAATGACTTAAGTTATTATTTTTATTTTAATTATAAAAAACAATATTTCGCAATTTTAGACGCGAGTAATAATTAAAAAATGCTAGGTTTAATTATAAGCACATACATATGTAATGCTTATAATAATATCGTACATACATATATAATATTATGAAAAGAAATGTATTTTTCAGTATTTTACCCCAGAAATTCTATGATTTTTGTAAGAACGGCTAAAATGTGTTTTTAAATATAGTGAAGCTTTACAATTTTAATGTATTCTCTTACTGAGACCCCTTTTCTATTCGTTGAATTCCTTTGTATTATGAAATATGGTTATGTCAAACAATATTGCTGTACGAGTAATAAAATGAGTTCTCGAGAGCTTTTTCTCGAAAATTTAAAACAGCTAAAGCTTACACAGATAATGGTTATTAAAGTTATAATAAGTAATTTTCGACTATATAAATACATATCTACAAATTGGATGACTGGTAGTTGGTTCGATTTCAAATCGAAGGAATGAATTACTTTTATTCTTTCTTTGTTGTAGTACCAAGAAAAAGCGCTGTGTTGAGTTTCGCCACTCAACGCAGTTTCAGAGGCACGAAGTGTCTTAACAGTTAACCTTAGGTTCCCTCTGCTTATTTCGTTCGTTTTTATAATTATATGTTTATAATTTTATTAGATGTGTAAGTTTCGCTAAGAAAATATTACTAACACTGCCAATGCTTGGAAAATAAATTCCAATCTAATAAAGTAAAATCGAAAAGCAATACCAAAAAAATTGGCTTAAACAACCGCAGATGTCGAAACAAATGTAAACATCTTGTTGTTTCACCTAAACGTATCCAATAAAACGACGATACTAAAATCGAGGATATTTCTAAGTGAAAATTTGCCAAGGAAACGGCCCGGCGAATTGGCTACCAGCCTATAAAATGTAATGTCACATTCATTTGCAATTCCAGAGTCCTCAGCCTGTATTATGTCTAATAAAATTTACATATTTAAATTAAACAGAGAAATAACAAGATACTGTGGCCATCACGGACTTGGATTACTTGGAATATGCATTTCGTTTGTCAAATATCTTCACAATTATAAGGCTCTTTTGATATCTATTAAATAATAAAGCTGGGGCGCGGTCGTCTATATTGTTTTACGATAGAATTAAGACTTGTATTATTTTTTTAGTAATACAATATGAATGAAAATATTATTTAATTTTTTTTTCATATGTTCTCTGTATGTATGGTATATAATACTTTTATTTGGTAGCTAAATCTCATAGCAAGCATAAACACCAAAACTTGCTTATACCTTAACAATCTTATCAAAGAAAATCATGGATATAAATACTTAAAATAAAGAAAAATGTTACTAATTACCAATGAGATGATATAAAAATATTAAAATCAAACCCACGCGTCGTGTTTACATTCGCACGCTTGTGCTCCTCCGCCACGACGGTCACTGAAATCTTTATATTTACATCAGAATAATGAGACAGCTTCTGACTGTAAACACTTTATGGTTGTGAGTTTGATCTCTACTCGGCGTAATGAATTATTATCTTTTCTTCGCTCTGAAAAACAAAGCGCGGCGTTGAGTTCCGCCAATTCGGGCGAAAAGCGAAGAATGGAGTATCTTAACAATTAGTCCTCTCACCCTACTATAGGCAGGATAACATGTGAGGCTAAAAAAAACTAAGGTAAAAGAGACTAATGTTAATAAATTAATTAAATTTACGCCTAAAGGTAAAAGGGACTAATTTTAATAAATTTATTAAATTTACGCCTATAGGCCTGTCTAGACACAGCCATATAATATTATAATAACCAATTATAACTATACAAACGAAAATTATTACAAAGAGATTTTTGTGAGTATGTACATGATTTACGTGAGCCACATCAAAGATTAAAATCAAATACAAAATGGACGCACGATCCAAATACATGTATGTATGAAAGATAAATCAGTGTTTATATATATGCATGCGATGATATCGTCCACATCCAACACTCGTGACCTTTCCCATCAATCAGTCTAGTACGATAATGCTCTACATAACTATCAGATAATTGAATATTTTAATCTAGGTCTAAACATAAAATTAAAAATTTAATTCAATTAATGGGTGTGTATGTATGTATCTATATATATAAAAGGACTTGTGCTGACTGACTGAGGTAAGAGGCACGCAGAGCCGTAACCGCTGATGGTAGAAACGTGAAATTTGAGCAGATGTTTATTTTCATATTCTGGACATCCACTAAGAAGGGATTTTGAAAAATTTTAACCCTAAAGGGATGAAATAGGGGTTGAAAGTTTGTATAGTTTTTTTTTAAATCGGCACCGATTTTTATAAAATTTGAAATTCAGACTCTTAAAAACATTTCATTGAACACGTGTTTCATGGTTTTTTAGAATTCCCCCCCATTTTTTCTGCTGAATTCTGGAGGCATTGCGAGTTGTTGGCGGAACTTAACGCTAAGATTCTCGTCGATACCATAACAAAGAAATGAAAATATTAAATGTTTCATTTTCTCGAGTGGGAATAGAACCCATAATCTGTGTCTATATCTCAATATAACGTTTAGTAAAGTGCAAATTTGTGTATCTACCGAGCAAGCCAAGCAAACTAAAATCACACTTTGTGAATACAGTAGTACGAGTACTTCAAAAAGAGGTTCAAAATGGAGATCACAGAAAAAGTTTTTAGCATTGATTTTTAAAACTTAGGTCCGTATTTATAAACCGCTCTCAAGTCTGAGATTGATCTTGAGATGCCGTTTTCATTCATAAATATGTAATTTATAATGAACGAAACCATCGCAGGTATCTTCAGATCGATCTCAAACTTGTCTATAAAATAAAATGTGAATAATATTTATATGTTAGCTGCATATAAATATATCAAAATAATTTTCTATTGCATTGTACAAGTATCAGCTTTAGATCATTCGACCTATATAAACTCAAATTGAGATCGCTCGATGTTTCCCAAAATAATACCACTCTAATATTATAAAGTAAGAAGGCAAGTGAATTTTCATAACAAATAATGCCAAGAAAGTATTATTGTAACACTTTTTTTGGTAATAAATATCGGTTAACAATAAATTCTATTGACGATTTTATGATGGCCTGTGTATATTTCAAGGTTTGACGGTTATTGTAAGTAAATTTTTACATAATGTTATATTGAAGTTTTTATTAAAAGATATAAAATTAGAATTGTAGCGTTTCAGTATCGGGTAAATTATGTACTGAAATGAAAATAATGATTTGGGGCAAAAAGTTATTTAAATCTAAATGCTTAACATACAATTAAATACAACTTCACACTGAATCCCGCAAAAGCAGGGTAGGCAGATGGAAGCTAGAGTTAAGACTCTCCGTTTCCCACTTTCCGCCGAATGTTTGCAGTCATTGCTTGTTGAGTTGCGTAACTCAACACCGAGTTTTTGCCTTGGTGCCAGAGCGGTGAAATGAAAACATTAATAAATAATAATTATTTCTTTTGAGTGGGACTCGAACCAACAACAGTTGCGTTGCAGTGGGACTCTTGTACCCCTGCGCTTTAAAGGCCTCACTCTTAAGCATACAATTGGTTAGTTATAAATTTAACAAAAAATAATTTAATAATCTTGTGATAAATTTAGGCTAACACAATTTTTTTGCATTCATTGTGCTTATATGGAGATTGAAATGACGGGTAAACATTAACGACATTAAAAAAAGATAAATTCCCCAGAGTGTGATTTGAAGCCGTAACCATCTCAGTCACGTGTCAACTGACGACAACTAACTTTATAATAGTAGCTTGGAGTATAACTAAATATATTAGAAATTTGGTAATTGCCAACTTTAGCAATTATAACTAATAATAATATTATAATATTATATGTTTAAATTTTCAGCGTTGCTCTTTCGTTTCACTCCTGGGGAAATATATAGCTAAAAGGTTCCATATTTGTACGACAAACTTTGTTAGCAAATTATTATGCATTTCACATATTTTGGAAGTTAATGGAGAGGAGAGATGTGATAAACCTTTATTTTTGTTATTTTATATCACTTTTAAACAAACATTATAAATATAATTATTGAAACATTTTCATCACTATGCACCAGCATAGTGATGAAAATGTCTACAGGCGCTTAACACTAGTTAAGCGCCTGTAGACAGGTTGTGGGTTCAATTCCCACTCGAAGAAATTAAATATTTCTTTTTTTTTCCTCGCTATGGTAACGTTATATTTTATGTTCTTCTAAGAAGATATAAAAATAAGAATAATAGACAAAATTGTAAAAAAGTATGTTATTTTAATTTATTTTTTTAATTAGTTTAATTACTTGATGTTGTAGTTTTAAATTATAAATCTATATCTATATTTATAAAATCGTAACAGATTGGTGTCTGGACATGAAAGATATATATAAGAAACAATACTATTGATTTAATAACCTATTAGAATCAAAAACTTTTTTTTAAATATTGTCTGTGCGTTTGTTCATGTTAATCTCCGAAACGGCTTAACCGATTTAATTGCACTTTTCATTCTTGTATTTTGTCAAATTAGTAAATTAATAATTATTAATTATGTAGTTCAAGCGGGAGAAGCCGCGAGCAGGTTTTCGCTAGTTTTAAATAACTTACTTATCGCTCAGAGAGTGTAACATATTGACTCTGTAACAAAGCAAAATTACCTTAGCTAAAGTTTTCAAATACAACATTTAAATACATTTATTTATCTACATTTTAAAAACAATCATACAAATACACACAAAATATATAAAAAAATCAGACGCTCGCATCAAATGTCGAACGTAACGTATTATATATTTCTAGGGTATGTTAAGTGAGGTCGGCCATTATGCGGATACAGGAGTGCCCGGTGACATACGATTTCACATTACACCAGTTTTACAAGTCACCTGTGCTAATGAAACCACTCACCCGGACGAGCTCGGCTTAGGGAATTAATGTTTTATGCTGACTCTTTTCTATGAAAACGTGAATAACTGAATACACTTTAAGGAAGTAAAGTGCGGGTATCTCACTAATATTATAAATGTGTTTGTGTGTGAATGTCTGTTGTTCTTTCACGCAAAAACTGCTGAACCGATTTTGATAAAACTTTACAGTAATATAGCATATACATGAGAATAATGTATAGGCTACAAATTATGTATAAATTTTAATTATTAGAACAATAAATTTAAGCGGGCAATGCCGTGTTTGAGTCGCTAGTGTGATGTAATTCTAATGATTACTATACTGTATACTGTACACGTATATTATAATATTTTACACTTATTTTTATAATATTTTTATGATATTGCCGAGGACCTAAAATAACCACTTCAATTATCTCGCAAAAAAATATTTGATGATTTATATGGGCAGTTATTTTAATATAATCATGAACGGTACTGTTACCAGCGTACGATATTATTTTTTCCTTAAAATTTAGGCAAAATTGAAAATAATAACTTAATAATAGAGAGTAATTTCGGAAAGGAACGCGGCAACCCGACCGCGGCCCCTAAAACAGTATCAATTCTAACAACGTAGGTTAGATGTAATGAAATTATGTCCCCCAAAGGGCTTCCTTCCCCAATGGACTGCGAAGTTACGGGAAATCAGGTCAGCTTTGTCATTTCTCGTAAATGTACACGGGACTTATGACGAATAGAAATTCGTAACATACCCTTGTCACAAATTATGCAAGGATATCCTTAATATTTTACATATTATAATGAACTAAATCCACTTATGATAGCCGCTTGATAACTTTGAGGATATAAATTTAGCTTTGAAAGTGATAAGCTTAAACTAGACGATTTGTTTTGAGACACAGACAAAATGTGTAATATTTAGATTTAGGTTTTTTTTAATGTTTGACAATTTAATTCCAATATTTTTAATAATGTTATTTGCTTTTATCATATCTATATCTATATTTAAAAATAGTACAAAAATATAAAAATATTTTCTTTACTATCTTCAGATTCTTTAGTATTATATCAAATTCTTATTGAATTACTAAATTCCGAAATTTCTTCTTTATAACCAAAAATATCAGGCAGTCGTGCCGCAAAGCGTCTGATTATAAACGCGATAGTATTGGGGATCGGCCCCACTCGAGGGATTGATTTCTTTTTAGCTATAAGCTGTATCTAGCATATAGTGACGTAGGCAAAGGGAACCTGAGATCTTAATGTTAAGACTCTCCACTTCCCATTAAGACACTTCTTTACCCTATTTTCCACCGCCCGAGGTATTGTGTAAGTGGCGGAACTCTACAAAACAACTCTTTCTAGTTATCAGAGCGAGAAAGTGAAAATATTAAATATTCCATTCCTCAAAACAACCCACAACCATCGCGATTTACATTGCACGCTTGTGCCCCTGCGCCTTCTACCATTTGCTCTAGTAGACAAAGTGCGGCGTTTTGAAAATTTTATAGAAAATGGAGAACAGAGTATTGTTACTGCTGAGCAAACAGAGAAGAGAAGATGTATAAAAGAAAATAAAAATGAGAATTTAGATAATGATGATATCATGTAAATCAGCTTTCTAATTTCTAAGGCGGTCGAAATCATTAAATTCATTGACAGCTATAATTACGCTCACAACCCGAATAGAGAAACTTAATTTAAACTTTTGCGAAGTTTTTGTTATATTCCCTGCCAGTAAAATTGTTCGAATACTTCGGTGATTGACTAATTAGATTTGTTTTCTATATTAATTAAGATAATTATGCTTTATATTAATATTTAGTTAAAGTTATTCTATATGTACTTCAGAAATATATTTAATAACCTATGGTAATATATTTTTTTAAAGAGCTTTTAAAATATTTTTTAGCTCTTAGTATATTTTTTTTATAATAGGATGAAAAATTAATAAAATTAAATAAAAAACTCGATATTCGAAGTGGGCATAAAACAAATAGTTCATATTTTATTGTTATTTTATTAATGGTTTATTCATTTCCTTACTCTATGTCTGATATAATATCAAGGATTAAAATCAAGGATTGAGAATAGAACCCGTATCTATCCAGCGTCAATCGCTGTACTATTACACTACAACAATATTTATTCATTTTCTGAAATTTAATTCACTGAAAGAAAAAAAAAATGGAAAAAAAAATCACTTTAACTTGGATCAGCTTACGAAGCAGGCCAAAACTCGTCAAGTCACCAAACAAATGATCACGGTTAGTTTTTCTCAAAACCGTACATGGTTACGTTCCATCTAATTAAGCATTAAATGAAATAGCAAATTTATTTAGAAACTTTTATTCAATCATTTATTTTTGAAGTTTATACTTAGATGTTTTTATTAATTTCTTGGTTTGGTTAAGTTTTTTTGCATATTGTTCTTAAATTACGCGTTAGTTTTAATTTTAATTGAACCCACAACCAATCGGTTTTACAGTCACACTTCGTGCCGCTGAGCCACGACTGGCCTCAATTTTAACGCTTTTAAATATTTATATTACGTTGATAATATTGACAATATGCTGGTTTTGTTTATTTTTTAAAATCAATATTTGGCTTGATTACGTTGACTTATAACTTTGTTAGTTTATTGCAATTAGCCAGGCATTTTTTTCTAATATTAAGAATGTTATTTCTATCTATTTTTCTTTTTCGGTTTATATTGATTATTTATTTCTTAGGTACTAATCCTATTGCAATCCGAAAATAATTTCATAAATATATTTGATAAAAATTGGTGAAGCCGCACGGCTTGGCTAGTATACAATAAATGTATAAAACCATTATATAGCAATTTTACTAAATTATTATTTTAGTTGTGGTTGCTTATAGGTTTTGTAAGTGAATGCATCAATCATATTCTCATCCACTTTATGTCAACATCAAATTTTGATACTACTATGATTGATTGCCGGTTTACGTAGCGTGTAGAAACTCAACACTATATAGAACTATGAAATTATCGCCAAGAAACCGTAACCTAAACATATTAAAAAACAATTAAATCGTGTTTATCATTAAACACGATTTACAAATTTGTTTTTTTTAAGCTTCACGCTGTATAAGGAAGTGTTAAGACATTCCGTTTCCCATTATCCTACGAATTGTGGAGACATTGCATATTGAGAGGCGGGGCCCAACGCCGGAGCGAAGAAATGAAAATATTAAATATTTCATTTCCTTGAGTGAGAATCGAACGCACAACCTGTCACGTTTACAGCCACGCACCTGCGCCACGACTGGCCTAATTTACAAATCTCAAATAAATAAAATTCTCACAAAAGAAAATAAAAGTGGCGATGAGATGTGTTTAACTGTATAGGTATATCTACTGACTGTTTTTAACTGTTATTTTTACCCGAGGGAATATTTACGTTTAAAATATTGTCGTTTCTCTGTCCAGTCCCATTGAAGGGAAACGTTGGCGTCAGATATCTATCAGACAATATTTTTTAAAATGAAAAGTGGAAACGGACATACTTGCCTATGTCAATAAGTGATTAATAAAATAATAATATTGTTATTAATAATCAAAACATTTAAATATATGTAATTTGATATTTCCATTGATCAACTAATGCGAGGTCAGTCGAAGCTCAGGGGCACAAGCATATGACTGTAAGCACGACAGGTTGTGGGTACGATTTCTACTTAGAAAATGAAAAAGAATATATATTTACAAAGCGCAGTTTAGAGTTCTGCCAAACACCACTACTATTTTTTTGAAACGTGGGGAAAGGAAAGACTTAACACTAGGTTCCACGTTCCCTCTCCCGCTCTGCTATGTGCGGGATACAGCGTGAAGTTAGAAAAAATCAACTAATAGCATTCAATATTCAAATTGAATCCATATGAATATACATGTACCGATAATTACTAGTAAATTATCGAAGTATTCCTAAGAAATACATATAATATAAAAAAAAGCGGTTAGTTATTAATGCTATAACAGCTATTCAAGCTAAAGAAGCCATAATAATATAGTATTTATTATAGTTACGAGTATATGCTATGTATATAAATCATCGCGAGGCCGTCGTGGCGCAGTGGCACAAAAATGTGACGGTAACGCGATGGTTGTGGGTCGATCCCCACTCAAGAAATAAATATTATTTATACATTTTTCAATACCCAGGCAAAAAGCCAGGCGTTGAGTTCGGCCACTCCACACGCAATGCCTCTAGGATTCGATGGAAAATGGAGAACGGAGTGTCTGGACACTAGGTTCCACCTGCCTACCCTGCACTGTGTGGAATACAGCCTAAAGCTGATTTTTAATTTTAATTTTTACTTTACAAATCATCGTTTATAAGTCGTAGACTTTAAAGAGTGAAAATAAAAATGAACTGTGTAGTATCCCGTCAGCATTCCCGGCGGCTGACGCGACAACGTAAAACGAAGAAATATTTTATTTCGCAACTACAAATACTTAAGATAGAACAGTTTAAGAATTGCACATTGTTAAAGCTGACAAAAACTTTAAAGAAATTTGTACTATTATTAAATTCTGAATCTATTTTAATAAAGCTTATTCTAGTTAGTTATCTTCTTTAACAATAAAGATTTTTATTATCTTATATTAGGGCTCGCGGCTTTGCACGTCGAACTATACTTAAAAGCGTCCCCCAAACATCAATCCAAATTAAAATCCGATATTAAATATTTTAAAAGATCTACATGCATTCTGTTGGGAAATAACTTTGTGTAACTCAGAATCATTACGTTCTTACCTTACCTACCATTCATTTGTTTTTTAGCGTCATGTTGTACACAATAGAGTAGGCAGTGGAAACCTAGTGTTAAGACACTCCGTTCCCCAATTTTCGCCGATTCCTGTAGGAATTGCGTGTTGAGTGGCAGAACTTAACTCCGCGCTTTGCCACTAGACCGAAAAAAATAATAAATTAAATATTTAATTTCTTCAAATGGGAGTCGAGCCCACAACCCGTCGCGTGTACAGTCACACTTTGCGCCACGGCTGGGCTTTAATATGTAAAGCTTAGCAAATATATTCTTATTAATAACAACACGAAGAATAGCACGTCATTTGATGGACAAACAAGCAGAATAAAACCCACAAACCCGTCGAACGTTTAATGTACGAGTACTTAAGAAATATCTCAAAAAAGACCGTATAAATCCACATAATTATACCACCACAGTCGTTTTCACTTCTTATTTTAACTTAAACCGGGTTGCACCTTATTATGAACTTAAATCACCATTAAAGCAAACCGTTACTTTAATTTGCAGTATCTGTATTCTTTTACACAAACAATATACTTATTGATGTGTTTTTTTTGTCGTCTGTCTGTCAAGAGAATTTATCACGAGATCGTGTGAATGTATGAAACTGAAATATTAAATATTCAAATTTACATTTTCTTAGAGCACAAACAAAATCAAGTTTCAAAGTCAACGCAATCAAAAGATACAAGCATTTATGTATCGTTTTGTTGTATTTTGAATAAAATTTATTGCGTAATCAAACCTATAGGGTACTTCCTGTGGACCTATAATTATAAAATTTGACAAGAACTTGAAAAAATCCAAAAAGTGAAAATTTACAGATATTCATAGAAACAATCTTTACAAACTTATAATTGTTATTCATTTTATACAAAATGAGTGCATATGTCCGCAAATTTAAGTTTGTCATCTTTTATAAATTGTCCTTCCCGTTTACATGCAATACTGATATTACTGTACAGCACCCTCGGTGTGTGAGTCCGACTCGCAGTTTACCGGTTTTGTCATTTTTATAAAAAGCATTCGTGATTTTATTTATTAAACTATAAAAAAAAAATTCTCTACATTTCGTCAAAATAATGAAATGCCAGTCATTAAAAAATATAAACCTTTCCTTTTCAATAACAAGACTAACCTATAAATAATTATTTATTTAATTTCTACATATTAAAAAAACTAAACTAAAATATATTACCATTTCATATTAAATTATTATTACGATCAGCAATACTAGAAATCGTGTAAAAATATATCTCTATATATATAATATAGCGTTGGCTCAAACGGCGTGCAGACCACGCGATTTGTTCAAAAATTAGCGTCTCATGAAATTTAATGTTGGAATCGCTTGAAAAGATGCCAAAGTTTCACAAAATTATAACCTAAGTGCAATATAAAAGTGTAACTGCTTTTTCATTAATTGGCAGTAGAATATTTGTGTTTCGAATATTCGATATTATATGTATATATATCTGTATTTGGTTCGAATACCCCTTGTGGGAATGTACGTGTAGTAACTAAGGTCTGTTATTAGGAGAAAAATACATTTTCTTTTGCGAACAGTATTAAAAGTTGTGATCAAATATAAGAAAATGATTTTATTACGTTTCAATATAATTTTTAACATTTTTGGATAAATAAGTCTAATTAAACCTTAACTCTATATAACTCTTGTTGTGATTTAAACGATTTCGTGTTTGTGCAAAGTCAAAGTCACACATAGCAGAGTAGACCTAGCACGCTTCCGCTCTCCACTTTCCGCCGAATTCTCGAAGTGTTAAGTGGTGGAACGCAACGCCTAGCTTTGCCTCAAAAAAAATTATATTAAATATTTCCTTCCTCCGAATAGAAATCGAACCCACAACCAACGTGTTATATCCACACGTTAGTCCCCCTTACTTACTTAACTGATTGTCATTATACAATTATTATAATAATATAACCTAATAACTTTATTCAACTATATCATGATATACAGGAGTACAATAGTCAGATAATTGTACAGCGCTTATTATAGCACTTAGTGTAGGCAGGGAGATATAGCTGTCACAATGCGTAGGCAACTAGGGACCATTGATAGGTAAATCAATCGCCTACGCCAGGATCTATGGAGTATTGTCTCTATAAACATGACAGATAGCAAAGGTAACATTTGATAAATTTGCACCGCGTTCGTATCGTATTTTTTTTAAGTTCGTGCCATAATCATATAGATAAGTTATACATTTTCAAGATGTATTTTTTTTTCGTTGATCGGCTTTAGTTTTGTATTAATAAAATAAATAAATAAATGAGCTTCACGTTGAATCCCGCACACAGCAGAGTAGGCAGAGGGAACCTCATATTAAGACACTCCGTTCCCTACTTTCTGCCGAATTCTGGAGGCATTGCGTGTTGAGTGGCAGAACTCAACGCCGCGCTTTGCCTCGACATAAATTATTACAATATTTGTACTCCCCAATAGTAATATACATAGATACCTATACATATTAAAAACCAAATCCACAAAAGGCAACGTTATGGCAAAGCCATCTCTTCAAACTTAAAAAATGTTTACAAAATATTCTATAAAATAAAAATATCGTAAAATTAGAAATAATAGAATCGCCTCGTCCATTTCACAATAAACCCGCACTGCCCTGTCCCTCATTCAAAGCAAATACTTATTTAATAAATTCAGTTCGTGAAAATATCGCCAAGTCAATTGCAAACAGTGGGACGAAAATGTTATGTAAACATCAGGAGTATCTGCTCCTGGCCCCGGGTCGACCTACTGAATAAATAACGCCACAGCGAATGCAAACTCAAACAAAAGTAAATTTATTCACCAAATACGACGATTAATACACGATCTAAGGACAGATTTATATATCTAGAGATTATACGCAACGACGGTATCCATTGTTTGTGAACGATTTCCGTTTTTGTTATTCCAGACTGTGGCAAGTTAGTTCTTTTATTGTATAGTAAACATATAAGTATAGCTGATAAGTTGTTCTGGAAGTAGTTTTGTTTTGCAAAGTATACAAATTTTATTTAAATGGGGAACTGAATATAATTTTCTATTACAGTTTTATAGTTACGAATCAATATATTTTTCTTATTGAAATATATTTCTTTTAAAATCAGCTTCACACTGTATCCCGCATACAGCTAGGCAGAGGGAACTAGTGTTAAGACACTCCGTTCCCCAATTTCTGCCGAATTCAAAGGCATTGCGTGTTGAGTGGCAGAACTCAACGCCGCAATTAGCCTCGACAACAGAGCGAAAAACTGGAAATATAAATTTAAGTAAATATTTCACATCCTGGAGTGGGGATCGAACCCACAACCAGTCGGTTTTACGCGTAGTCACACTTCGTGCCGCTGCACCACGACTGGCCTCAATATTTTTTTGATGATTCAAAATTTGGCTTGTATATAAGAATAGAATTAAAATTTAATAATAACTAATTAACGTGTAGGCATATTTTGTGGCTTTGACTGTATGTACTATATCGGAAACTTTATCGGAGAATTATTTAATATTCCGCCATGTACAATGTCAGTAAGGCTTCATTGAAACCTTTCATTTTAACATGTGGTTTCATATTTTCAATAAAATATTGTAAAGTAGATATGTAGATAGATCTATATCATATTCTCATTGAATTTCTCAATATATTTTGGCATCGGTTATTTATAGCAATATAATAATATTTATTATGTTCTCTATATATATATATATATAGAAAATTATTTCTTGTGATTCAAAAAATCTCTTATTTTCTGAGCGTTACAGAAAAGCAAAAGATTTCTATGATCTTTATGAGAGATTAATAAAATATTGGTATAATGGTCTAAGCCTGAATGCGTGTAAGAAAAAAATGAAACTTCTACTAAAAGTGATTGAATTCACAATGAAGAGATAAACAAAATGTCAGTTACTAGCGAAGATGTCACAATGACACCTTGAGAGAATAAGTGACCGTTAAAAACAGATTTACGAACCAAAAGTGAGTGGGTAAGATAGCCAGGGAGAAGAACTTGACCTTCGAGAACTCAGTATCGATGATACTAGAGAAAGATCACGTTAAAAACATGAGCCATCTTTAAATAGAAATAGTACAACGATATAGATAGTAAAACAAGATAAAGCCGAGGCGAAAGAGGTATGCTGTGACTATAGCGCTTGGCACTCCTTTCTCTCTGGCCACCCCGCTAGGGATAACGAGGGAAGCTAGGCTAACCTAGCCTTGAATACATTAGCCAGGAAGGTAAAGAAAACCTACGTAGAAGGCATTCACAATTTTTTGCCCGATTAAATAATAGGTGTCAGGCCACGTCTGAGTGGGGATCAAACTCACAAGCGCCGTTTGTACACCCAATGGGATGATGATTATGAATAAATATATTAATAAAGTTGAAATGGAAAATTAAATAAAATATATCTTAGTTACTTTTTACTAGAATATCTCTGCCGGCCCTGTTACAAGCAGAATAATCGTCAACCTAAAGAAATATTCTATTCTATATTTTTATGTTGCTTGCTAGTTCGTAAATCCATTTTTTTTAAATAGATGCTGAATGAATACATAAAATACAAGCCGGACGATAAAGATATGTTCATCACAAACAAAACTAAATGGGTCATAAAATTTTATTATGTGTTAAAAAGAGAAAAAAATATTGTAGCATAAATCTATCGACATCACATTACGTCAGTTTGATCCCAATTTGAACATTTGTTACGGCGTTTTGAGCGGGGTCTGTCGGTTGAATTGACAAAATTTATAAAAATAAAAAAAAACAGCTTCACGCTGTATCCCGCACACAGCAGAGTAGGCAGGGGGAAACTACTGTTAAGACACTCCGTTTCCCACTTTCTGCCGAATTCTGGAGGCATTGCGTGTTGAGTGGCAGAACTCAACGCCACGCTTAACCTCGACAGCAGAGCGAAGAAATGGAAATATAAATTTAAGTAAATAGTTCATCTCCTCGAGTGGGGATCGAACCCACAACCAGTCGGTTTTACAGTCACACTTCGTGCCGCTACGCCACGACTGGCCTCAATTCCTTATAAAAATATATTACATTAAATATACCAAACAACATAAGTTAACGAGATGACAATATCTCGTTCATTCGTGAACATACCTAAGAAGTTGGCAGATTCTAATTTTATACACAACTATAAATTTGGAGAAACAATATTTTGTGTTTTATAATTTGCATATGAGTGGGAAGTCAATTCAGATCAGTTCTTTAATTATGAGGTTTGGAGTGTGCCAGTTGAGCACAAAATCACTTCGCCAATTTATATATTATGAGTGGGAAGTCAAGAATATCATTTATGTGACGAATGAAGGGTGACAGGTACCAGAATAGAAAAGTTTCAGAATCCCAATCTCTGTGAATGTTTATTATTTAACACATGTCTTTATTTATTATATGTATATAAAAAAATGCGACAATTTTTTTATATTTTTGTAGCATCTTGAAATCAAAATTATTGCGTATGAGTTAGAGTTGTAAGTCTTAAAAATAATATACTTCCAAGATTAGCTTCTTGTATGTTCGAGAGAGAGCTCCTCTCTAACGTTAGCAAAAAAGAATATTTTTTTCCTGCTGGAGTAAGCTGACCCAAGAATTGCGACATTCTATAAAATTGAAAAATATTTTAAATAACATATCTATATTATTACGCTTAGATAACGTTTATTATTTAAAAAGATTTTCTCTTGGCAATCGCATAAAATTTATATAAATCAACCTTTTATCAGCAAGTGATAAAGAGCGCTAATTGAATTAAAGTGTGGACATAACTCATAATGAACGTATGAATAAGCGTATATGAAAGAATAGAGCCTATGTTGCTGTATAAAGGAGAACCAGCTTCAGCGGAAATTGAAGTTCCGAGGCTCAGGGCGCGGGCGCAGGCCGGAAGCGCCCCCATTAAGTTCACTTCTATCAGTGCAATTAAAGCAATTATACGGTAATCAATTATACGCTTTGATAACGAGGCAAAGCGCGGCGTTGAGTTCCGCCACTCAACGCGCAATGCCTCAAGAATTGGGCGGAGAGTGGGCAAAGGAAGCGGAGCTGTCGTAACACTAGGTTGCCAGATTCATCCTGCTATAGGCGGGATACAACCTGAGGATTATTGTTCCTCACAAAAAACACTGATTTTGTAATAATAAATAGTTAAATATTGATACGATTAGCTATTTTACAGTTTTGCTGAAATTTAAAAATTGCGTTGTTAATTTATAACATTAGAAAATATGGGTAAATACATTCTAAAAGATTTTTTACAATAAATTATAATTTATGTTTAAACTAGTATCATCCTTGACGATATTATATTTCGTAGGGAAAAATAAAGTAAACACTTTATTTCAGTAAATACTTAATTTCCAGTTAAGATCCTGTGGTGTTTTATGTTTCAAATCCTCTTACTGCCAGCGTTTTGCTTCGTGACATATAATACATTTAATCTTTTTAAAGCTCACCATGTTGTATACTTAACTAAAAGGATAGGATAGTATCGCTTACTTCAATTTCACAGCTTTTGAAGCCCCTTTTAACTTTTGCTTCGATATTTTCAAATATCATAAATATTACTAACATTTTTCATTTTATTTTCATGTCACGCTGTATCAAATTTACTGGAGGGTAGGTAGAAGGAACATAGTGCTAGGACAGACTGTGACTGCAAAGGCGACTAGTTGTGGGTTCGATCCCGATTCAAGGAATTGAAATATTTATTAAAATTTATATTTCCATTGCTTCGCTTTGGTAGTGAGGCAAAGCCCGGCGTTGGGTTCAGAAATCACGCATTTTCTGCTGTGTCTTAGCTCTAGGTTCCATTTGCCTACCCATATGTGCGGGCTACAGCATGAAGATTTTAATTTAATTTTAATTTTTCATTTCCTCGACTGACAATCGAATCCACAATCTGTCGCGTTTACAGACACGCTTTGAGCCCCTACGACACGAATAGCCTCAATATTTCTAAATTTTTGTTTCAAAATAAGCAAACAGACTACCCAACAATAACAAACAGATTCAAATGTATAAAAGGAATCTAATTATTTATCAATTCTATGAAAATTGAATACCAGTGATTCCTCGTATTTTAGAATAGCACCCCTATTAACAACAGGATGGTTGCCGGTATGTTTATTTATTTAACCAATACCCGAGCAGTATATGTAGAGAAAACCCGCTGTTTTTATTTTAAACACAATAAAATATTCTCACAGAAACAATCACATTTTATAACCTAACCTTTACTGGAGTTGTGGGAGGGTTAAAACAAATAATGTTTGAGAAGCTGTGACATATGGTGTAATTCTATTTGTTAGACAAGGTAAACCAAAGTTTGATTACTTTGAATCGTCGAGTAACTATGAATAATTAGCGTATTTGCTTTATTAGGGCATGTAAAAAAATTTACCGCTTCTATTAAGCTGCTATACATATCGTCTGTAAGAGATAAGTAACTATATGAATCAATTTCTCAATATATGTAAACATATAATAATGGTGTCGAGGCAAAGCGCGGCGTTGAGTTCCACCACTCACGCAATGCGTCCAGAATTCGGCGGAAAGTGGGGAACGGAGTGTCTTAACACTAGGTTCCCTCTGCCTACCCTGCTGTGTGCGTGATACAGCATGAAGCTAAAAAAATTAATAAAACTGGAATACATCGCTTATTGGGTATTTTTGTTCTGTTTGGGGGTTATGTGTGTGCGTTTTATTCAGAGATTTAAATTGGTTCATAGATAGAAAAATTGTAGCAATATAAAGTATGCGACACTATTGCTACAAAATGTTTTATTGAATTGGGTGACTTCAGTTTTTTATATATGGACTAGAGGGCACGCGCGGCTTCGCCCGCTTATTAGGAGGGAATTCTAAAAAAAACACGAAACACGTGTTCAATAAAACATTTTTAACAGTTTGAATTTAATTTTTTATAAAAATCGGTGGCAATTTAAAGATTTTTCCATATAAACTTTCAACCCCTTATTTGAACCCTTAGGGGGTGAGTTCTTAAAAACCATGAAACACGACGAATGAAATATTTTTAAGAGTCTGAATTTCAAATTTTATAAAAATCGGTACAGATTATTTTTTTTTTCCATACAAACTTTCAACCCCTGTTTCATCCATTTAGGGTTAAAATTTTTCAAATTCCCTTCTTAGTGGATGTCCAGAATATGAAAATAAACATCTGCCCAAATTTCACGTTTCTACCATCAGCGGTTACGGCTCTGCGTGCATCTTACCTCAGTCAGTCAGCACAAGTCCTTTTATATATATAGATAATGTAAAGTGTAAATAATTTTGAAAAAAATATATTGCTACAATTTTTGTTTGTATTTAGTAGCAATAGAGTTGTAAGATATTTATAAATAGTATCATGGTAGCTCGGTCTTAATTAAAATTCTTAAACTATTCTTATAAGTGAATATCTTTAATCACACTAAATAAAAAAAACACTTCAAGTAACGCCTAGTTTACATTAAAAATAAATAAATCTTTCAATGCTGAAACATAAGTCCACTTTGTAAAATCTTCGCCGTAGTTTTATGAACAAAATTAATTAATATTTTCCTAGTTAAATTCTTATCTGTCGCGATGATTCTTTGACGTAGTTTGTGAATCTAGGTGGAATGAAATGTGAAATCGATTGAACATTTACTTAAATAAATGCCTTAGAAAAATTAGTTTGAAAATTAGATCAAATATTGTCAATTTAGCTTCACACTTCGTCCCGAAAAGCACAGCAGCAAGAGAAAACCTATTGACAAGAGACTTTTTTCTCAGATTACCGAGTTCAACGCCGCATTTTGTATTTTTGTACAACATCCCTTTCTTTAAGCATAATGCTGTAACCTGCACATATCAGGATAGGAAAAGGTAACCTGGGAATCCATGGATGAAATACTTCGTTTCCATTAAGACGCTTCCATTTCCTCGATCGCATGTTGATTGGCAGAACTGAACAGAGCAAGAAAACGAAAAAATTAAATATTTCATTCCCACGAGTGCAACCGTTGTGTTTACAGTCGCACGTGTGTGCTCCTTTGCCAAGACAACCAACAATGTTTAATATCCTTTGCCAACAATGTTTAATATGTTTGTAAAATTATTAGGCACACCATATTTTAAATGAATAGAAATTTCACTATTTCTATTTAAAACATATGAAGATTACATTCAGCTTCGCAGAAGTAGAGGTAGGCAGAGGGAACCTAGTGTTAAGACACTCCGTTCCACAGTTTCCGCCGAATTCTAGAGGCATTGCGTGATGAGTGGCGGAACTCAACGTTGCACTTTTTCCTCGACACCAGAACGTAGAAACGAAAATATAAATGTAAATAAATATTTCACTTGCTCGAGTGGAGATCAAACCCATAACCAGTCACATTTGCCCACCCACCACCAGTGACACTTTGTGCCACTTCGCCATGACTGGCATGTGGCCAGTATATAACAAATAGCTATTTAATATATAAATAGCAATAAAAATATAACAAATAGTTAGAGAAGAAGTCAGCTGAAGCGAGTCAAAACTCTTTAAATCACAATAGATACCGTAAATTGCGTTGTCACCAAAAGGAAGGTTGCAGACGAAATCAAAATTATTTATTCGAAAAATGTTATGATGACATTTTTCTTTATATGTATATTAAATTTTGATGAGAAGGCCCGACTTCCTCATAAGGAATTCAACATATTTTATTTAAGGGCATCTTTTTGTTTCAATCCCTTAATGTAATAAATACGTATTAGGTTTATATAATTTAGTAAAGTACATAACTACTGCGTTTGAACTAGACTAACTTATTAATTAAAAAAAGTAATAATTCCTAAAAAACAATCTATGTTTAAAGTTCTGAATAGTCTTTTAAATTATCTCTGCACATTCCTAAAGGTCATAGTGATTTAGGTATAAAGAAAGTGGATTATTCAGTAATCTCCACTGGCGATGTAGAGACACGCGTGCATGACTCCGAGGCCATATTAGATCCACATTACCTCGACCATCGATTAGAATTTGCGACATTTTTATCTAATTTGTACCACCTTTCTTGTTTTGTCACGGTTCTTCGTAAATGAACCGTATAATTCAGTTACGAGAACAGAACTTTTTTTGTTTCATTGTAGCGTTTTCTACCAAAAAAACAGTCACGATTTGGTTATAAAACATTTCGTTGGTATTTTTTTTTACTGTAGAAACCTTATTGACCTCTTTTAGGTGATATTATGATTTGGTTGACTGAATATATTATTTTCTATAGAAATATGAAGTGCCAGTGCAGTAGAATAAATTATATGTAGTGTTTAATTTAAATTGACAAATCACACCATTCAAATGACTTTCTGCAAATAATGGGGAACGGAGTGTCTTAACATTAGGTTCCCTCTGCCTACCCTGCTGTGTACAGGTTACGACGTGAAGCTTTATTATTATTTATTATTATGAAGTTAATCATTAAATGCAAGATTAATTAAAAAATACATTTTTTTTAATACATTTTCAATTTGAAATGTCGAAAACGCTATCGGTCAAACAATTAGTAAGCCAGAAATTTCCCATACATCTAGTGGAAGTCACGTTTTTAATTTAAACATAAAATTTTAGTTTATTTGTATAATATAAAATTTTTGTTTGTTCTCTTTGCCTGCAAACTCTATTAATTACTAATAAAAAAAATGACTCCAGCCAATCACACCACCACATACATATAACACCGATGATATTGCGCATTAACCGCGTACAATGCTTAACGAAAACAGATTTAGAGCAGACTTGACGGGCCTCGCGCTCAGTCTCAACACAAAGCTATGGAAGCGGCTTAGTAGAGAAAGGGGATTATAGCATAATCTGCAACCGAGTGGTTGACATACGCCTCGGGCTGCTTGCCCCGTTTTCCAGTAAACATATAAATCGGACAGATCCGACAGCGTTGGACTACATTAACCGCTTCCTGTGCAAGTTGCGCTGGCCAATTCGGACATGTTGATGGCGTTAGAGTAAACTGGGATGTTCCATTTAGAGGTTCGGTTCGGGTCAATAGTTGAGAATGTTCCAAAAGGATTGGGAGTAAAATATTATTTTTGGTCGAAAGTGTAATGATGATCCTGCTGTATCGTTGATATTATTAAAAAATTAAACTTACCAGAAGATCCATTTGTGCAATTGTAAGCGTGAGGATTGTGGGTTCGATTTCCATTCGGTGGAATGAAATAATAAATATTTTTATTTCCTGTGGTAACGATGTAAACGTCACTCAACACGCAATGTCTCGAGAATTCCTCGTAAATTGGAAACGGAAGGGTTTAATTGGGAACGGAGTATCTTGGCGCTAGGTTCCCAGGAGCCTAACCTACTATGTGCGGAAAAAAAATGTTATGAAACAACTTTAGTTTAAATTGATAAACTTAATCAAAAATTGTTAAGCAATAACAATAATAAACTAATAAAATTTACCTTATGACATATTTAAGCCGCGTAGTGGTGTCAACTGAAACAAAAAACAGAACGTCAGTCGTGACATGAGCAGCGGTCAGTCCAATTGTCGGACAATGGCGCACCCACATGGGCATATTGACTGACAATAAATGTCACATATTTCTTAATAGAGTGAGCGCGTCCAGCCAATTGAAGTGGCCGTTGGAGACAGGTTTGTGTCGATTGGAGTTTATCTAAGTCATCACCTGCTGTGAATTACCAATTTCCTGTGACGTTTTTTATTTGTTAAATATTAGATATTATTTTGTAAATTGTTGAGTATGTCTGTGTATAGTGTAATGGATGCCAAGCTTTGTTTACACTGTTTTTTGTATGGTAAATACAGCAAGGAATTTTGGATATGTTAAATATTTAAAGTGGGCAAATAAAATTGTTGCTGCTTTAAAAAAATATGGAAAGATATATATATATATGTACGTTATAAAGTAAGTGCCATGTAAAATGTTGTATTTACTTAAAAAAGTGTTGATTGGCGGAACTCAACACCGTTCTTTTTCCTTGGTGCCAGGGCGAAGAAATAAAAATACTAATAAGTAATAATTCATTCATCGTGAGGAGATCGTTGACCCAGGACCGTCGCGTTACAGTCGCCTGTGCCACTGAGCCAAGACGACCTCAGTCAGTATAAAATCTTTGTTTAAATTACCCAATTCATCAATCATTCTTACTCTATAACTTTTTTGAGTGACGTGAAGTAGAATACTGCATATTTAGCTGATATTAAGGAATATAATACCCACACACAAAGGCTGTCATAGTCACTTAAACTATAATAAAACTGACATCGAATGGATGTAATATACCCATGTACATATATGTATACCTATCTATAAAGCGAAAAGCAGTCGTTGATCGTTGTTCCGAAACAAATTAATATTCAATTAGAAACGGTTCAATTATACGAACTATCTATTCTATAAATAGAGTCAAATGGTCTTTTTATATAAAAAAAGTAAATGTCAAATACCATTTACTAACATCATTTTCACCTTATAAAGTAAATTTTATTTAGCTATTTTAAACTACATTTGTATAGGTTAACGTATTTTTCAATAATGCAAAAGAAAGCTGTTACATATTGTATATATACTTGTTATTATTATTCTAATGAATTTTACTAGCGACCCAAACGCGGCTTCCTTCGCTTAAATTTATTATTATAATTTATTTTTACCAAATTATACAAAACCTTTACATATCCTATATGTTATTCTGGTATATAAATTATATTACTGTAAAGTTTTATCATCGTATAGTAGTTTTTTGCGTAAAAGTGGAATATACATCGATCCTCACAAACTTTCATATTATATTTATAATATTAGAAGAATTAGTAGGACTAAGTAAGCTTTTTTTTAAATATCTGCAGTGCTAAGTAAATTCTTTAAATTTTGGTATAAATAACGACACGTAAAGCTATAACAATTTTAAAACCCTTATACATTGTTGTAAAATAAGTAAATTTTAGCGAAATTAAAATTTTAATACAATTTTCCATACTAACTAGACTCGGCACTTGATCTATTTTATTTTGAAATTAAGCAACTTGTTCGAAGTTCCCCATGTGTTAGAGCTTAAAGCTCTTCAAGTTGTAGTAAATTCATTACGCAATTTAAAATGCTAATAGATTGTCGTCTGGGAAGTAGGGAGGAGATGAATAATGAAGTATTTGATACGTATCGTTCTATCCTAAAGTGACCAGACCTTCTGTTTTGAACGGGACTGTCCCGTTTTTTTCTTATCTGTAACGGTGGCACCAGGACATAAAAATCTCCCGTTTTTTTTTAAAATGACACGTAAATTTTGTTGGTCGAATTACGACCATCGCGCTGTTGTCAATAGATTAGAACTAAGTGAAATATTCTACAATAAAAAAAAAACACTAAAAATTGTAGTCAATTATACCTAAAAAAACCATTTTTTTTTTCCTTAATACAATAGTTAAAAATAATTAAAATTGCAAATAGTAAGATCGATGTCCCGTTTTGAGCCGAAAAAAGAATGGTCACGTTATTTTATCCGTGGAATTGATAGGGAATTCCAGTTAACACACAGTGATTAACGATTGTTCGGATATTTCGAGTTCGGTATCGATGTTAGTTTCGCAAAACTTATACTAGACAATTTTATCCTCCTGTTTTTGTTAATTCCAAAAAAATAATTATATATGATCACGTTTCATTTGAATAAAAAATATTTCTATTTTAATTTACACTAAGTAAATAAAAGATGTAGTTAAGTACAAGTTTCAATGTTAAAACTTTACTAAAACGTTATATTATTATTAAATAATCATATACAACAACACGCCAATATGAATATCAATAAATATTAAATATTTAATTTAATCGAGTCGAAACCGGCAAATATCGGCGTTGAGTTTCGCCACTCAACACGTAATGCCTCCAAAATTCGGCGGAAAGTGAGGAACGGAGCATCTAACTCTAGGTTCCCTCTAACTATCTTGCGGTGGGCGAGATACAGCGTGAACCTGATTTAGATTTTATCAATGAATAACAAGTATACTTAACTTGTAAAGGTAAAAAAATATAAAAAAAATCACTATTAATAATTTATTTCTACTTATCTACATACCAAAATTAATTATATAAAAATAAAAGCTTGATAATATTTTATGAAAAATACAAACCAGAGATAACAACAGTAACAAATTCGTGGTTGACCGCAAGTTAAATAACCAATTGGGCAGTTTAAAACCACTCGCGATATGACGCAGGTATCGGACCAACGACAGTACAATGGCGTCGGCGCTTCACACAGTTTTATTCATTTAAACGAACTGATAAGAATTCATAGAGTTTTATTCTTTACTGACCTCGATTTATTTGAAATGGAAAATATAGATTGGTTTTTAATGTTTGCTAAGTGCTTTTTTTTTTATTTAACAAAACCCAAAATGTTTTTTTTTATTTTTGTTTGTTTGTCGGTTTTTCTGTTTGTCTGTGCATTTATACTCGCTAATCTGGGAAACGAACGACTTAACCGATTTGTATGCAATTTTCACTATTATATTTTGTCAAGCTTTTTTATTACTTAGTTGACATTTGATTATATTTGTTTACTTTGCAACAGTCTAAAAAATAATTAGATAAAAAAAAATAAAAGCAAATAAATAGAACAAAACCTATAAAGAGCATACCTCTCAAAAGCTATTAAGCTGCGCCCACACCGCCGACGTTAATCGTTCATTTGGATTACGATTATGTAGACGAGTATGCTTGACATTATCGCACCATTGGTTCTAAATGGAATTATTCAATGAAGAAAATTTACGATGTACAAACGTACATACATATGTATGTATGTAGGTCCAAGACTGTCATATGTCAACTTGTTATTCGATGGCTAAGTCAGAATCGATTAGGAGAACGTTACAGATTATAAATGTTATCTGTCATTGAAAAAGATTAAAAAAGATAATACTGTGGGAACGTGCAATATAAGTACTAGTAAAGAGAGATATACATAAATGATATGTTTTTATATTGTAAAGTAGAAAGAAAAGATCTTAAAAATGCATTTGCAAGCCAAATAGATCGTTTACCTAACTCTTGAGTCGATTACTTAACTTTTAGAGTCGTTGACTTGACTTTGAGTTCAGTCATGGCGCAGGGACCTAAGCATGCGACTGTAAATGTGACAGGTTGTGGGTTCGAAATTAAATGCCAGGTGCCGAGGCGTAGTGCGGCGTTGAATACCGCCACTCAACATGCAATACTTACAGAATTTAGCGGAAAGTAAAGAAACGGAAGTGTCTCAATGGGAACGGAGTTCCTTAACACAGGTTGCCTCTCTGCTATTTGCGTAAAAAATTGAATACTTTTGCTTGATCCATCAAATATAAAAACAAAATGATCAGAATTATTAATAGAAATCTGTATATTCTGTTACAAGTAAGCTCATTTGAGATTGAATGTAATAGTACGTACTCATTTATCTTAAACAGGGCAAACGTCAGAGGCAGGCGAGCACAAAGGGCTATATGTGAATGTGCTGGAGGGCGCACACAATAGATCCTAACAATGTCTTCGAAAATTTGGCTTTTTTACTATAGTAATGGATGGTCTATTACTCTTTGAGGCAGAGTTCATTGTCAAATATTTCATCCATGTCAGCACAATTTATTAAATAATAGCTATGGCCTGCGACTCCTGCGCGAAGCAGTTAGATAGTAATGCATTTATTTAAATCAGCTTCACGCTGTATCCCGCACACAGCAGGGTAGGCAGAGGGAACCTAATGTTAAGACACTCCGTTCCCCACTTTCTGACGAATTCTGGAGGCATTGCTTGTTGAGTGGCAGAACTCAATGCCGCCGTTTGCCTCGACACCAAAGCGAATAAATTGAAATATAAATTTAAGTAAATATTTCATCTCCTCGAGTGGGGATCGAACCCACAACCAGTCGATTTACAGTCACAATTTTGTGCCCCTGCGCGACTGGCCTAAAAAAAAGCTAAAAAGATATTCTAAAATTAGAAATATATTTTCAAGTGATTTTGAAAGAGTCACATGATGACAGAAGTTGGAGCTACAACTTCCTGCAAGATTAACGTATGGTAAATGAATATTTCAACTATGACATAAATACAAGCAACACAGTAAAAAAAACATTTCTTATCACTAAATCCCAACGCTGTCCAATTCTTATTGTCACCAGCTTTTTATCATATTTTTTTTCGTACTACAGTAGATAATAAATAACATTATCATATCAAATGCGAAGCGTCAGTCACATGTAATTATAGAACGATTAAAGTACAAAAATTCAACTCACTGGGGTTAAAATCATCAATTTTTCAGGCCTACACTTTTGGCTTTTCTACACAAGTTAAATTTCGACCAATTTTTTTAACCAAACATATACAATAATAATGAACTGGAATTTTAGTCGTTTCATTACGTTATCTTATAACTACTTTCTTTATTTATATTTCCTTTTTATTTTCAATTTTATTTCCCCAGCGCCTCGTTTTTAGTATGTATATTTAGTATGTATATAACATAATATATCACCCGTGCGTGACTCCCACCATAACGTCACCTGCTTTATTTCAATTAATTCTCAAGGTACGAAAAATTAATATTTTTGTAACTTTTTCTTTTGTTCTAATTGCTGTTAAATGGAATATTATATTATAAATAGTTAATAAATATCTTGTCGGGTTTTTTTTAATGTGCTCATTATATACTAAAAATTAAACTTAGGTATTTAGTTTTTTAGTAGCTAACATAGACCCGATTCACATTTATCAATATTTTGTGATACTTAAGTGTACTTATACGAAAGAGGATTTATGTAAGACATTTTGTGCTCGGATAAACCCTAAAAGCGTTCCGTATTACTTGATAGTTACTTATAGGTTGTGAGTATATAAGTTTTGTTTTGATTTTATTTTCGTAAGTTCAAATTAATTACAAAAAAGAAATCAATCACTAATTTTTAATGAAATCTTTCCATTATCTTCTCCATATGTCATTGTATCAATAAAAGACGCAATAACAATATCTAGAAATAGATAGATCGTCATATATATATATATATATCTAATTTCATAGTACTAATTCTAAAACCAAACATTTAACTTACAGCCGATAATGCTTAAATAAGAAAATTAATTAATTAAGTTTTTAAAATAAACCATTGGTACAGAACTTTCCAATGAGAAATCTCATTGAATTTTCTCATTTTCTTATTACTGTATATTTTTTCTTACTCTAAGCCTGGTCTGAGGAGTATTTAAAGCTAGAAAGTAATATCAGACGCTATTGAAAGTATTAAGTTAAATTAAAAAGTAAATTTCAAGCAACATTTAACTTAAGGTTTTTAATGAGAAATAATAAATAATAAGAACTTTTATAATGCAAGCTAATGAGTACTATAAAAAAGGACCATAACTAAGACACTTGTACGAGTATGTGCATGTTTAAAACTGTTTTTTTTTTGTATAAATTGTTAACCCGACATCAACGTACCTATTGTACTTAGAAATCTATTTCTTACTTTCCATTCATTTGCAATTTTTTTCAGCTTTACACTGTATTCCATACATAGCAGGGTAGCCAGAGGGAACCTGGAAACTAGAAGGCCTTACGTGTTACGTGCGGCGGAACTCAACGCCATTCTTCCCCTCAATGCTAGAGCGAGGAAATGGAAATATTAAATATTTCGTTACTGGGATCGAACCCATAATCAGTTGCACGCTTTCCCCTACACCGCGACGGGTCTCAATTTTTCACGTAGTTTTTTAAATATTAGGTAGGTATATTAACTAACTACCTACGGTAATAACATTATTTTAAAAGAAATACCTTTAAAACATAGCAATTAAACACGTTCGCTAGTGCATTATTCTGTTAACAACATATTCTCATTCACTTGCGACTCGCAAAATAAAAGAATAAATTTACAAAAATATAAAACAGTTTTAATCCGAGCGTGGCGTGACGCGAAAGCAAATGTCACCGTTTTGTTTCAATTATCCTTGCATTTGGTGAAAATAAAAGTTGTATATGAATATTTTCTTTATGAATTCGTCCTAATTTACGCGTCCCATATATTTAAATGAGGTAGATTATTTCTGGATATCGTTGAGTTTTGAATTTTGATACTTATCCAGAATTGTGAATCATTCGTTAGGTGGTCGACCTGTATGTATTTTGACACGATTCTTGGTATTCTGTTGGTATCCAAGTATATTAATTCTAATAATTTATATATTTATATATAGGTATTTCTATTCATATCTCTCTGTCCCTTTACAAAGCTTTTATATTGGGTTTCTATATTTATTTTTATTTAATAGGTTTTTGAATTGGCACTCAAAGTCAAATCAATGTATTGAACGCTAAGTTGATTCCTGCGTACAAGTATTATGACCTCATTTCCAATACCCCACTGACGTGAAGCCAATAATAAAGTCTGAGCCACTCCACCTTGGATGGCCCTTCAGCCTTTCAACTGCTCCTGATGACGAAAAAGAGAATTATTCTTATTTCACACTGTGCTAGCCTTGTGTTCAAAGAAGCCCCTCGAATCGCTTTGTTTCTCAAACAAGCTGTGTGTACATAGGTATATAGGTAGGTATATCAGGGTTAATTATTGGGCCCGGCGCACGCAACCTTAAACCGCAAATCGGAACATGAGACTCGGTTGGGTAACCTGTTTTTTTTTCATGTTATTCATAACCATCCGGCGAAGCTTTATCTTTTTAATTTATTTAATCTGTATCAGAAATGTTGATAAAAACATAGAATATATTGAAGTAATTCTATCTTTTTATATATAAATACAGCTAATAAATATATGATAATATAATAATATAACATTTAGTAGATTTGTTACCCTTTGTTCTGTCATAACAATAGCTGGTTATGTTAAATGATATAGTATATTAACATTTTCTACGGAATGTCCTTGACATTAAACACAATTTGTATTCTGCTGTTTCTTCTTGCAATAATAGTAAGGGTCGACGTTCGATGATAGCGGAAACCTGGAATGTCTGACTCGTATACGTTATAACTTATACCTCATGTGATATCGCTGGCTGACTAATTATTAAAAATGGATTTTTATTGGATAATTTGTTCTATAGTGAAATTTTCTTACCACTTAAAATTTTTCACTGTTGATCATATGTATATACTTTTTAAACGCTTCACGTTTAATCCCGCATAAAGCAAGGTAGAGAAACTTACACCGTTCTCCACTTTCCGCCGAATTTTGGAGGCATTGCCTGTTGAGTGGTAGAACTCAACGCCGCGCTTGTCCTCGACACCAGAGCGAAGAAATGGAAGTAAATATTTCATCTACTCCAGTGGGGATCGAACCCACAACCAGTCGGTTTTACAGTCACTCATTGTGCCGCTGCGCCACGACTGGCCTAACATATGTTTTAAAAATATATATTAAGTTTACATTTATTAAAATTATTATTTTACAATGACGTGTCTCCATTAATATTATTAGATTTCTAAACATAAGGGTGTAAATACACGAGGTAACAACCGATGTATATCGGTACAACAAAAGACTTCCTGGCCTCGACTCGCTGCCCACAAAAATTATGATCTACATTCTTGATAAAACTATAGACTCTTATTTAAATAAGAATTTGAATAATACACGATTTTTCTTAAAATTAGTCCGTTTTAATCGTAAAACAACATGCAATTGGTCGATTAGAATGTGTTGTAAGTATGTTATTACTTTAGAATATGAAACTACTTAAAATTAGCTTCACACTGTATCCCGCACACAGCAAGGTAGGCAGATGAAACTTAGTGCCTAGTCTTAACACTCTGTTCCCCATTTTCCATCGAATTCTGGAAGCATAACGGGTTGAGTGGCGAAACTCAACACCACGCTTAGGTGAGCGACACCGGAGCGAAGAAATAAAAATATAATTTTAAACGAAAATATTAAATATTTCATTTCCTCGAACCCATAACGAATCGATTTTACAGTCACACTTTGGCCCCTGTGCCACGAATGGCCTCTCCCACTCGAGGAAATGAAATATTTAATATTTTCATTTCTTCTTCTCAACACGCAAAGGTTCCAGATTTCAGCGGAAAATGGGAAACGGATTGTCTTAGCAGTAGTTTCCCTTTACCTTCCCTGCTGTGTGCAGCGTGAAGCTGACACAACAACCTTATTGTAAAAAAATAAAGTAGCTAATTTAAAAATTATGCCTCCTCTTCTTAACATTTACTTCATTGGAGCTAAGCTCCACTCAATATTATAAATTTCTCAGCAACAAAAAATATATAAGCGTAAACAAACAAATAAATTCTCGAAAATTCATATTAAATATATTTTATCCAGATGTCATTTTTCATTACATTACAAATAAAAAAAGTTGTTGCCTTCTCAACCGTTTCACTTAAACATATTCCTTTAGCCGTCGGGTTTAGGGTGATGATTAATGAAACTCTTCGTAGGTGCCTAATGCCGTCCGCCCTGATTCGTAAATATGTAGAATTTCTAAAATTATATCAAATTCTTGAATAATGAGAAATATAAAATTTGTTTTTTGTGGAAATATTTCAAGAAAATCTTATCTTATTTTGTTTATTAGTAAATTAGCCGTTCATTTATTTATATTTGTGTTTGTAATTTTGTTTTTGAGGCTCTCGTGGCGCAAGGGAATAAGAGTGCCACTTTAACTCGATTGGTTATGGGTTACATTTCCATTCGAGGAAATTAAATATTTAATATTTTAATTTCTTTGCTGTAGTAACGTTTCGTAACTCAACGCGCAATGTCTTCCAAATTCGGAAAAAAGTGCGGAACGGAAGTGTCTTAATGGGAACGGATTGCCTACATTACGTTTCCAGGTTTCCTTCGCCTACCCTATGTACCCTATATGTAAACTAAAAAAAAAACATGTACGCGACACGCGATGTAAATTATAAATCGGAAGAATAAATTTAATCGCTCTGGTAATAAAACAGCGCGGCGTTTAATTCCGTCACTAATGTCTCGAAAATGGTGCAGAAATTTCGAGATACAGCGTGAAGCTGATTTTTTATTTTAAGTAACTACACCGTTTTTGTAACTTTGTACTTTTGAAACAAACTTGTAAAATTCCTCTACACAATTATGCTTGAAATTAAATTATTTTTAAACATACAATTTATATTGACATAAAGCTTGCAAAAACCTATAATAGTGAAGCAAGTAAACCGGTCGCATCGCATCGAGGCAGGTTCTCCTTATTTGGTAGCTGTGTGTTGCCTTGATATTGCAACGTTACACGAACATCGAAGATGAATTTTATATTGAGAATTACTATAAAAAATATTATATTTGTATGTAATTTTTTTCATCTTTTTGGATATTGTACATGCCAGTTACTGTTTATTAATATTTTGTTTATGTATGGCTCAGATATTTGCTTTCGTATAATCTTAAGTATACACTTATGTAGGTACAGTGTAGAACGAGTTTGCTACTGTTTGGAGATGGTGAGTTTAATTTTTTACACAGTCTATACTTTATGTTGATATTAAGAACTCCTGGCGCATAGCTTTTTGTAAACCATATTAGAGATAGATTAAAAAAAAAACTTTGGAAAACTATAGATATAGACTATAAGAGAGATATAAGACAGAATATGAGTTCTGACACTTAATACGCTGGAATATATGGAACTAAGAGAATTCTTTTTTAAACATTTTTAAAGTGTTATTCCACACTTAGGAAAGAAAAATACTTATTTAGAAAACGTATAAAAATTTAAACGCAGCGGGACTCAAACCTATACCAGGAGGCGCGGGTTCGAGTCCCGCTGCGTTCAAATTTTTATACGTTTTCTAAATAAGTAAGAGAATTCTGTTCTTAATCTCAGTTCTGTCTGGCTATCTCACTCAAAGATGATGGTAATGTACAAAAAAAGTAAAAAAAATATGAGTTTTCTGTATTCAGTACTATAAATAAGTATAAGTTAAAAGGTTTTAATGTTTCCTTGCGAAGTGAGATTATAAGAACGATTAATATCAATATCGAGGTTATAAACAGCCTTATATAAAAATAAATCGTATCGCGTGCATTCTAAACATGCTCAAAAGCATTTGTTATCCAAATGCTTTTCCTCGGTGGCTGTCAGTTAGCAAATTGAATACAATTTATCATGCAATACATAAAGAGCTGAACAGTTATACTAGTACTTACTTTACTTGAAATATATACTTACAAAAGAGTCCTTATAATAATACTAGTCAAATGTATATTTTTATGGATTTATTTTATTTTATTTTCATATTACAAATTTAAGGGCACAGTCACACTGGAAAACTACGATTTTCCGTGATATTTCGTGATGGATGTCAGAACTCAATGTGTTAGTCTGTCTTCAACTCTAGAAAAATTCGTCATCACGTCATATATAGCTGAATCGAATGCTAACTTACAATGATCGTGTGATCAACGTCCCATATATTTTACGATAGCGTCAATTACTCTGTATTTATTTTATTTGTGTGAATTTCTTCAGCGATAAACGTTTTTGGTAACACTAAAACTAAAAACAGTAAAATATAAACAAACTAAAATAGTATGTGCACGTCGTGGCGCAGGGGCACAAGCGTAGGGCTGTAACGAGACGACTGTGGGATCGATTCCCATTCTGAGTAATTAGTTATTTGATATTTATTAATATTTAATTTTTTCGCTCTGGTACCAAGGCAAAAAGCGCTGTGTTGAGTTCCGCCTTTCAACACACGATGTTCAGAAAATTTAGTGGAAAGTGACGAACGGAGTGTCTTAACACTAGCAGTTCTCTTCCTATCCTGCTGTAAGTGGGATACAGCGTGAAGCTGAAAAAAAACTTTAGAATAAAATAATATTATCAACTGATGAAATTAGAAATATATAACTTTCAAACTACATCCAATTAACAATTATTCTTTTTTTTTTCTATAACAAAGTTGCGTAGATACAAATGATACTTCATTCTATATAAAAATACAATTACGTACAACCTATATATATGTATAACCTAACCGTATATAGAGGCCAGTCGTGGCGCAGCGGCACAAAGTGTGTCTGTAAAACCGACTGGTTGTGGGTTCGATCCCCACTCGAGGAGATGAAATATTTACTTAAATTTATATTTCCATTTCTTCGCTATGGTGTCGAGGCAAAGCACGGCGTAGAGTTCTGCCACTCAACACGAAATGCCTCCAGCAATCGGCAGAAAGTGGGTGCTACCTAACCTAGTGTTAAGACACTCCGTTATAGGTACACTAGGTCTGCCTACCCTGCTGTGTGCGGGATACAGCGTGAAGCTGATTTAAATTACTGTATAACCTAGAATATGTAAAACAGTTTTCTTAATGTAAATTAACTAACAAAATCAATAATTAAAATTTTAATTATCCACCAATACATTTTATTGTTATTAGGAGTGTTTTATCTAGAGAGGTTGAAATATCAAATAAGAAGTCATTACACGATGGGGATCCAGTTAATGGCCATTAAACGAACCTATAAATTTAAGTTAATCATGACTAATTGAAGTGGCATAAAGGGAACGCATACATCAGCATTAGTTTTCAAACGTCCGGGTGGTCTTATAAACATAGGTCTGGCTTTTAGTTAGATAATGTATATGGAGGTTAGCTCCATCACTATTAAGATAGAGGAACCTTTTGGGATGCAAAACTGGACGGACGACTATTTTGGGTACCTTTTATCGGCCGCATTAAAGCGTAGTCGTAACAATTTTAGATAATTTTTTAAGTTTATTTCACAATAATACTGTAAGACATATTTCTAATAAACTTAAAAGAATTCTTTTCGATAATTTACTTTGGATTTAGGTTATAAACATACATACATTTTTAATCAGACATGGAATATTAATTATTAATAACATTACAATAAGTCCGTACGGCCGCGGTGAGTACAACTAAAACTAATGTAATAGAATCACTAATCAAGTTGATTCCACTAAAGGATCTCCATTTAAAACCCTTCATTAAACTTATCCGAGATGGATCTAAGCCCGAATCCGTGTAACATAATCGATTTAGAAACGAGAAGCCGCGAAGGGCACAGTGCGGTCACAAATTTACATATAAATTTGGGATTATTTTAATTTAAAATGCATTTGGAAAGTTTATTTGCATATATATGAGAGCTCATTGCCGTTTCTTTGTCACGTCGGTTAATATAGCACTTTGGAGAGTTTACGGGTTATAACCCGCAGAGGGGACAGGCGAGTGATGTCATGACACACGTTCACGCTAAACAAACACATCGCGGCTCATGTGCACCACCACTTAATAAAATTAAGCAATATGTCAGGCAAGCACTACACCCATATTGACACAAGGGAACGGGAAGCCGACGACCCCTATTAATGGAAAAAGTCTAAATCTCTCTAATGAATTAGCGTAAAATATTATACAGAATGTACGTGATCGTTTTACTAAATTAAAATCATAAGCATCGATAAGTAATTTTAAAAAAATACACAGTATTTTATATTTTTATTAATGATGTTAAAAATTTAAATTATCCAATTAATAAATTATAATAAGTATGAATACTATAAAAAAAATTATAATAAGTATATATACTGTTGTTTTCTATTTTAAATTATAACTTGTAAAAATCAAGTTATATAATTTTAGATAGAAATAGCTACATTAGCTACTGACTGACGACGATTGACTAATTGGCCGGCATATGATGAACACTTCCTAAAAAATACATATCTATAATAGGTTGCCTCATCGTATCGTCAATCGTATTTACTCAAATGTTCGCCGCTTCACAAGTCATTTTAAAACAAATTAAGAACAAAAGAAGCATTGCTTTGTTTTCAAAACATTTCGTTATTCTTCTATAGAAACGTATAATGAGTCAGTTCTAATACCAAATCTCACCAGAAACTGATACTTATTTATACCACTTTAAAGTAGCACAAAGCTTTTCAGTTAAAAAGAAAAAACTCATCAAGTCAATACATCAACGAAGCGAGTTGATATATTAGACGCAGTTAATCAGTGACGCGGGGATTTCGTAAATCAGTCATCTGCTAAGAGATCACGTGTGGGGAGGCAGGGGGGATTTAAGAGGGGAAAGAGAAATGCAAGCTGTGCCTAATATTTGTTCTTGTTGCGCTAATAGCTCGTAAATATTTCAGCGGGAGCGGACACACATGCGCTCGGGACAAATGGTCGCTTATAAAATATACGTATGCCGTCACTTTGAACCTTCCCCATTCGTTACGTTTCCGACGACTGAAATAACAATACCGAGTCCCGACTCCCGAGTTTTAAATCCGAACGGAAACGCGAGCCATTCATCAATTTTGTCACGTGCTCCACGAATAACACCCTTAATGGTTTATGCGGTGGGAACTGAATCAAGATTTATTCTGGTTATCTCCAAATTAGAGCGAGAAGTTCAAGTTTAAATTTTCTGAACGTTCCTGTTTGATGGAATGTAGGTTTGGTTTTTCAATATTTTTTCACTGTTTGGTGATTAAATCGTATTTTTATATTAATCGCATTGTTAATAAATGTATAGGTAAATCAGGAACTTAGAAGTACATAGACAAATAAAATAAAAATATATGGAAAAGACGAGGACAACAAAATGAATACTACGTCTAAATATAGACACAATAGGTAGTATATTTATAGAACTACTAACTAACTACCCAAAATAAAATCAAATTAACTACAACAGTAAATATCATGAAAATCAGTCCAATGTTTCCATTACGAAAATAACAGACAGGCGGACAGAGTTATTCAATTAAATTTTTCGTCAAAAATAACGTTACGAATGAAAGAATAGCACGGGGATCCCCGTAATGGGATTGTGATCTGTTTGTAGACCATTGCTATTAGCGACGGATACTAATAAAAGAAGATAGAATACAAATATACACTCATATAAATATCTTCATAAAAACCTTTTTTTATATTCAGTTCATTTCAGTTTTATTCCCGATTCCCGAGCGTGACTTTTTCTTTTTAATTACTATCTATATCTAATTCCGTCTGTCAAATTCACTTTTGACAGTTGGACATTAAAGAAAATTTTATGTTTACCTATAATACGTATATAGGTAAACTAAAAACTGAAATAATGAAACAAAAAAATACTTTAAAAAAGTATAATGCGAAGGGAAATGATTTGGTCTATGCACGAACGGTTAGGACGAAAGCCCGCCCGTTCGTTGTGAAGAAGGGGTTCAGTGGATCTTGCTAGTCTATCCAAAATAATCTTGCAGAGAACCTTAGACGGACTGAAAACAAAGTGATGTCTCTCCAGATGCTGCATTGACTTGGATCATCTTTTTAGGTATATTTATAAGGAGGCCCTTATTCCAATCCTCAGGAATCTCTTCAGTATCCCAAATCTTTTAGATCAAAGTTTTCAAAGTCTCAACAGCGGTGGGTAAGTCAGCTTTGAGCATTTCTGCAGTTATAAGGTTAAAAGCCTTATATATTATATGTACAAATATTAAAATTCTTATTTATTATTAAATTTTAAAATAGACATTATTAAATAAATCTATTTCATAATCCAATATTATTCTTGAAATATCAGCAATCATCGTGAGTAGTAGGTAAACAGCGGGCATCGTGGAAGCTTTAATATTTTATAGAAACAAATTAAATACCCACGCCTTTCCTGTCACTCTTCATTCATAGGGATTACTGGCGCTGTGGTATTGCTTTATAATATTTACTATTAAAATATAAATATATGTATCATGAAATTATTATCACGAAAAGTCATACTAATGTTTTAAGTATTAATAAATGACTCAAAAACACCTTTAATGGTTATCTTTTAAATTTCAGCTTCAATATAGAATATTTAATACGTTTTGATACATACACTATTTCGTGTAACTAGCTATAGGTAGATACCTATACTTTATAATTAGCTATAGATATAGCTAATTAAAAAGTATTAAGGCTTAACATGACAAAATTTAAAAAAAAACATTAAACATTTAATCCTGTCAAATAAAATGTTATAGTCATATTTGAACGTTATACAACACTTTTCTTTACGGGGCCTGCAATATATTATTAATATACAGTAAAAGCCTAATCTTAGATTACTACACGCAAAGATAAGTCCATGGCAACGCTGTCATCCTTCATTCGTGAGGATTACCACGACGATCATATCCCTCGGGTATACAGACAGACGTACATAAATATAGCCACTATCAGCGATGAGTAGCGGAATATTAGTTTTCATAGCTTGCTGAAGTATTATATTTATCATATGTAATTTACTTTTAGTAGCAATGCTGAAAATGTTTTATTTATTTAATTTGAACATATCTGATGACGATAAATGTGTATTTGAATCCACAGCGGAATTATAAACAGTCTTATGAATCAAGATTATTCATAGTTTTTATTCATTATTTTTTTCAATATTGTCATTGACAAAAATAATCTAATAAGCTCTTTGATTTGATTCAACAATGTTTAACTGCGTTTTTTTTTTAAATTAAATGTGTTAAGACACGCGAAATGACTACTTACTAACACGTACAAATTTAGATTGATTTACAATATTTTAAAAAAGCGCAATTATATCTTTTTTGCCCCAAATGAGAGAAATTTCAGATGTACTAAAATAAGACACAATATAAAAACTAAACTAACTATATAAAAAATCTATCAGAGAAATTTCAGATGTGCTACTTACTATTTTCGTTTTAAATGAGTAACTAAAAGTAAATAACGTAAAACAAATACAATATTTAAGCAAGCTATGAATGTTAGTATGTTTTATTATAATAATAATAATTAGAAATAAAATCGTAGACGAAACATGTTAATTATTCAAATATTAAAGATATTACAAAAGTAATTCAAAGGCACAAAGGACTCATTTTCATAGAATTGGCCTAAAGAATCTAATATTGATCAAATATTCTGGTATATTTATTAATATAATAAGAGAATATTTTGACAAAAAAGGAGATTTTATAAGCAAAATAAATATATTATAGATTCTATGAAAATGTTATAACTTAGTACTTACTGTGTTTCTTTTTAATAAAGTTGTTATGTTTCGATACCTTTGTAAGCAGTCTACAATATCTTAGGTTGAATTTATTAAAGCTATTGTAAATATTAAATTTATGTAATATACGAAGTTTGACTAAGAAATTGAGTTTACTTTGGGTGGAATAGGGAATGTAGGTATTCGCAAAACACAATAAACCTGAGTAGGCTGAATCACGTCGCGTTACGAAGACTATGAGAAAAGTTACGGAGGGATTTATTTGTCAACTTTGCTCTGATAAAACTTTGTTTGACATTTGATTGTAAGGTCACACCCGTCCGCTTCGCAGATAAGTTTCGAGGATCACCTCTTTTAACTTTAAATTAATTTCCTTCCGTGATATCGGTTCAAAATATTTGAAATATCAAAAGTTTTACTAACTAACCGTTTTAGAGAATTGTGGGCAGTTAAAGATGTTTTACCTTCGTTTTATAATAACGAGGTTTGGGTTAAAATAAAAATTAATATCGATTATAATTATAATTACCAAATTTTCGCTAACTACTTTCCGTCACTGAACACGCAATGCCTCCAGAATTCGGCGGAAGGTGATGAACGGAATTGTCTGTAAGACTAGGTCCTCAGATTCCCTCTGCCTACCCTGCTACATGCTGTATGGATACAGTGTTATATAAAAACACATAAAAACAAAGACCAAGTTGAATTGATAATATAAAAAAATGCTTTATTAAGTAATAAACTTACCCGACAGTATTTTTTAGTATTTTGTATTTGTTGATCGATAATATTTTTCGTCAATTGTACCTAATCTCTATATATAATAAGACAGTAAAAATATTTTGTCTGTACATTTAGTAATTTTGACTGAAATGGATAGAGGGACACTTAAAAATAATAATAGAAAGCAAAAAGATTTTTTTTTAATTTCTTGTCTAGACAGAGTCTGTCTGTCTGTCGACATATTTTTGTCCATATTTTTCTCTTAAGTAATTTACTTAAAAATTTCACCAATTGCTTTATTTTAATTCAACTTAAATACTAAAGTTTAGTTTATCAAAATCGGTTCATTAAAAAAAAAGTTATCGTCATTTGAAAGAAGTCGTAATTAATTCAACACAGAGATAAAGAACGATCTTGAAAGAAATATCAAGTAAATACAAAGATTTTTTGGTTGGTTCGTTCATATAATATATGTAACTAATTTAAAAACTGTACAGGAGTTAATATTAAATTAAAATTAAATTAAATTAGCTTCACGCTGTATCCCGCACACACCAGGGTAGGCAGAGGGAACCTAGTGTTAAGACACTCCGTTCCCCACTTTCTGCCGAATTCTGGAGGCATTGCGTATTGAGTGGCAGAACTCAACGCCGCGCTTAGCCTCGACACCAGAGCGAAGAAATGGAAATATAAATTTAAGTAAATATTTCATCTCCTCGAGTGGGGATCGAACCCACAACCAGTCGGTTTTGCAGTCACACCTCGTGCCGCTGCGCCACGACCGGCCTCGTTAATATGCAATTATTACAGTTATTTTACAAAAAATATTATGAATCCTTCAAATCAATAATTTAACATTTAAAGCTGTTTCTGAATGAGTAAATTAAATTATTCACTGACAGCAGCACATTTAACAAAGTATATTATATAGGTAAAAAGAACATAAAGTTACAAAAATATATACGTGTAATAAATAATTAGCTTTATGTATATTTTATAAATATTTAATATCAACAATGGTCGTATTTTTTTATTTAAAACAATCAAAAATTCTTTGACAATAATGTCGTAAAAAATCATATTAGAAGTCGTTATAGTTGTCAATCAATTCTGCTTATTAAATCAATAATCATGTATTTTAAGCGGGCGAAGCCGTGGGCGAGCCGCTAGTTAGAAATATTCGGTTGTGTTCAAAATTAAATATACTTGTCAAACATATAATATTATAAGTATCCACGAACACCAACCACCCTAGTCTATAACGCTCCTCATTTTAACGACGTATCTATAAAAGATGAGCTATCGTCGAAAAAAAGCTTTTATAGGATCTTAGGGTACTTACAGACTTTCATACAAAATTCTTGTATTTATTTTTTTTTCTAAGGAAAAATTGTCATGTAAAGCTATTTATTATATAAACGAAAATCGATTTCGTCAACAAAATTTATTAAAAAATAAATTGCGCTACGTAAAGTCAAAATATTTAATATTAATATTGAAATAGATAAAAAAGTTATTATTTTTATCTTATAGAGCTTTTAAAATTTTTCCTAGAAAATTGAGACAGCTTAACAGAATTTATTCAATATTCGACAGCTGCTTTCCGTTAGTGTGTATCGATAAATTATGCAAAGAAGCCGAGAGAAATACGAGTGCTTTAAAATTTAAAAGGAAAAGTGATGATTGACGTACATTTTTATATTTCAACGAATATTAAATAAATGAGTATTTCTTTTTTCAACTTCACGCCGGATCTCTCGTATACCAGGGCAGGCAGGTAAACCAGGCACATATTTATAAATTGCTATCAAGTCTCAGATCTATCTTGAGATGCCGTTTTTATTTAGATATATTATTTAGAATGAAAACGATCGCAGACTCAAGAGCGGTTTATAAATACGGGCTAACATTAAGACACTCCGTTGCGGTTGTGTTCAGCGGCGGAACTCAACGCTGCGTTCTATTTAATCCAGTAAATAAGTATTTGTTAAATAAGTTATTGAAATATAAGGGTGGAAGTGTCAGCGCTCCTTTTACCGGAACAGTATATAGAGTAAAATATTTTAAGCCCATACCTAAAGAAATTAATCAAGATACCTCAACAGTTTAGACGTAGGATTTTTTTTCATTTCACGATGTTTATCCATACCTACATTTCGTGTGACGCTGTCGCTAGTTACGCATAGATACCAATAACGTAAAACTATTACTACAAAAATACTACTAAAGGTTAATCAACTTTGAACTTTGCCGCCAATACGTACGACTCGATTTCGGAATGAGGCGTATGCGGCGGTTTCCCTTTGATAGGTTTATGTGTACGTGCGTCGTTCTTGACAAATGGCGTTTTATATTACAACAATAATTTTATTATTAATTTTGTTTGAAAAAAAAACTTTTAATTAAAAAAAAATGTATTAGGCTTTTATAGAGTAGTTAAAACTATGGTTTCATTTAAAGTAACGCTGACACTTCCACTCTGTATATTGCATTAAAAATAAAGTGATTTTTAAATGTTCAACTCGCATGTAAGAAGATCGTTAGGCAAGCCAGTATCGTCGGGTCGCCCGCACGGCACACTGTAAAGCTCAAAGTTGACAAATCTCTCGCGTTATTTTTGTACTAATTAGAAGCGAGTGTGGGTGTATAGTGACAGACGACGTGTTACTGCGGGGGTTTTTTTTCTTTTGATTAATTCTTTTGGTGACTTAAACTTGTGTAAACTTGGAGCAATTTATTAAAATATTATTTATAAATATAAAATAAATATGTTTAGACTATTAAGATTTAATTTATTTAGATATTTTAAATCTTAAAGTTACCTAGTTATACAAATTATACACGAATAGTCAACATCGTATTGTATGAAATTGTATAGCTTCGAAAACAATAGATAAATAACTTAAAATAGCGAAATGTAAGAATGTACCCAATTAAAAAGACTATTCTTCATGGCAAATAATAAGATTAAAAAATATTATAAGCATATATATAAATATAAAATATATATTTATCTTAAAATTTAAATGATCCATAGCTTTCATATATAGATAGTGTGTTTACTTACTTACAGAATTTAAATGGATTTATTGTGTGTACCTGAAAAAATAAACGAAATTAGTTATCATTTTACAATAATATAAAAGTAAAAAGGTGAAAAATTAATATCTAAATAATACAGAATTTAACAGAAACATAAAAATATTTTTGTACGTAAACCTAAGAATAATTTGCATAATTTTTTCTAATAGATCCCACCTATGTTGTTTGTTTTTACTACACTTTGCAATTTTTTACATAAAAAATATTGTTACATATTTTTAATTACTTATTAAACTACAGTCACCTTTAGTTAAGTAAAATTATAATTTGTTTAAGGAGTGGCCATTTTGTACAAAAGTATATGAACATCAGAATAATATTAAGGAAATTAATTATTCTTTTTTTGTACGAGATCAAATAAAGTCCAATTTATTAAAAACGTATTTTCGCTCCGATATTTCCAATTAGAAAAAGAATCAAAGAGTACAAAGGTTTGTACGAGAAAATCAAGGAATAATATGAAATTTATTATTTTTTACAAACGATGTTAGGAAATATTTTTTTGCTAAATCATATATATAGACTAGAGGCCAGTTGTGGCGCAGTGGCACAAAGTGTGACTGTACAACCGATTGGTTGTGGGTTCGATTCCCTCGCGAGGAGATGAAATATTTACTTAAATTTATATTTCCATTTCTTCGCTCTAGTGTCGAGACAAAGCGCGGCGTTGAGTTCTGCCACTCAACCCGCAATGCCTCCAGAATTCGGCAGAAAGTGGGGAACAGAGTGTCTTAACACAGGTTCCCTCTGCATGCTGTGTGCGGGATACAGCGTGATTTATTTGATTTATTTTATATATATATAGACAGAATCAACACTGTGGAACTTAACACCTACACAGAAGATTTAATTTAGACTTTTATAAATCTATACTCATATAATAAAGCGGAACAGTTTGTTTGTCTGTTTGTTTGCCTTAACGCTAAGATCTATGAAACTACTGGTCGAATTTTCATTTTTTTAAGGCATTCTGTGACAAAAAAATATGAAAATTGTAAGGTGATGGTGAAACTGACGAGCGAAAGATATTTCATTATCAAGAAAATTTTATGAAGATAATCTTTGACTTTTACAGTATATAATTTGGATGTACACTTTTCGAGAAAATATAAAATTCAATAAGACCCCCGCAAGCCTAGGCTTGCTGGGGGCGCCCTTGCCGCCGATGGCATTCTCGCATTCGTAAATTTGAGAAAGTAGTCTCAAATTTACGAAAATAAGTTTCTCATGATTGAATGGATAAATGACATAATCTATCTGTTTGCAAATGCAGCACAATAAAAGAATTATAGGTGGTATGCGGGCGAAGCCGCGAATGGGCCTCTAGTGCAAAATAAGAAGATAGAAAACATCATCATTAATTTTAATGGCACCGATTATATATCCATATTCCTTAAATTATGTAGCAGGACCAAACACTCTTACACTGAGAGATTACGAGTTCATAAATCAAGAAAATAGACTCTCGACTCTATTACTAACGTATTAAACCACAATTTACGTAAGCTTCTTTTTTCTCAGCTAACCATTACCAAGTTAAGCCTGTAATGGAGAAGCCTAGTCCTAGCATAGTACGAAGTATCCTTATAATGAACACTTGCTCTATAAGTAAATAGCTTTAGAGGTTTTAATAGTTTGTATCAACGCTAAAAAGGTCAAATATTTTTTTCATATATTAACATAATATAGTTCAGTGTATGGTTGGCACTGTTATAATAAGATATAGATTCAAAATCTACACAGAAGGCTTATATTTAGATAGCTTATATATAGATAGCTTATATATAGAATGGATGACTTCGTCAATTGTCATCAGATACGTACTTTTAACGTCTATTGTTTATTTTGCTGCCACTGCGCCACCACGGCCTCTACTCTTTCTTATTTCAACTTCTTTCTTATTTTGGAAATAATTTAACCAAAATTAAATAACATTTTCGCACAAATGTTATAATTTTTACAATCTAATTACAAATTTTTTTAGCTAAAATATCAAGAAAACGTCAAACAAAGGTTACAATAGAAAAAAAAACATCGAAATCATATTAAACATAAACACAACTAAAATGGCTAGAACGACATTTTCTCTCCTCATGGCACATACAAAAAACATAGTAACCGCTTATTTGCACGCGACTGCCTATTGCTAGAAACAAGGAATTCCATACTAAAATGCCAAGTTTCTATACGAATGTACTGGTTGTCCAACTTTAGAGATAACGTCTTTGTGCATGTTTTCTACAAGTGTTGGAGTCCATTACACCGTTTATCTGCCTACTTGAAAAAAGGTAGTGTAAACTGTGCTGTGTTCGTTTGAAAGTATCTTCTAAGTATTTTTTTTTAAATAATAATAGATAGTGAGGTGACGCAGTGGCACAAGGGTGTGGCTGTAACGCGACGGTTGTTAGTTCGATACTCACTCGAAGGAATTAATTATTCTTTTTATATATTTTTATTTCTTCGCTCTAGCACCAATTCAAAAGCGCCCGGCATTGAATTGAGTTCGGCGGAGAATGTGGAACAGAGTGTCTTAACACTAGAATTCATCTGCCTACACTACTGAGTGCGCGATACAGCGTAGGCTGATTGATTTATTTAATCTTTAACTAAAATCTAAACACGTGAAAAAATATATATATTATTAATAGTTCTACCCAAGCGAACCTGCTGTAATAATAAGATAGGGCCTATTAGACGTCTATTAAATTTATAAAGACAATGCCTAGGCAATTATTTGAAGCAATAATTGCAAAGCAATCTTGAAGTTTATTGCGTAGGCTCGTGTTCCCTGCGGCAAAATATGTTTTGGATAATGAAAAAGCAAATTAAATGAAATGGAAGCTATCTGTTTATAATCTGTGCTTATAATAAAATCGTACCTGATTGCTGTCTGTACATTGAAGATATATCAGAATATACAATTGTGGGAAGCATTTACCAATATGCTTGTTTGTCTGTGCGTTTGTTCAGTCATAATCTCAGAAAGGATTTTAATCGGTTTAAATGCTGTTTTACTATAAGCTTCTGGCAAGCTTTAATTTGTTGATTGTTTTATTACAAACGGTTTATAAATAAAAATATTACACCATTTTAAAGAATGTTGTTCGACAAAATTGCTACACTCAACTGTTTCATTGAATTGGCTGAAATTTTATTTTTCGAAATATATACAGATATTGTTTTAAAATGATATTATTATTAGAAAATAAAAGAAATTAAAAGAAATGTAGACAAGTAAATTAATAATTATGTAGTTCACGCGGGTAGAGCCACAAGCGGATCACTATCTTTTATATAATAATTTGAACCAAATATAATATTAAATTTATATTTGGTAAAAAGAACTACTTACATCAGTTTAACTCTTTAATTATGGCGTTTTGAGCGTGCCACTTGATCACTTGTCAATGTCACGTTGTATGTAGAACACACGAAAGAGGTTGTACGATAAACAATTAGAACTACATAATATCTAAGCATGCTTCTGTAATTATTTTACTTATTTCATAGCGCGGTGTTGAGTTTTGCCACTCAACAAACACTACTAAGACACTCTGTTCCCAGTAAGACACTTCCGTTACCCAATTTCCGCCGAATTCTAGAGGCATTGCGCAATGAATGGCGAAATTCAATGCCACGTTTTATCTCGTTACCAGGGCGAGGAAATAAAAATATTAAATATTTCATTTGCTCGTGTAGAATTCGAACTCACAACCTCTCGCGTTTACAGTCGCACGCTAGTGCCTCTGCGCCACGACGGAAACTGCCTCAAGAAATTTTACTAAAAATATTTTTTGTGCCCACTATTAAATATTAAATAACTAATAATTATCTACAAAGCTTGCAATGTAAGCCATGGATGCTTAATTGGTACGTAAGAGGCTGACTTGAGGTCAAGAGTCATCGAACATTCTATGGACTGCTATTTATTAGCCCTTTATTCGATATTATGAAACTATTTAGAAGAATACTCTATTCTGTTATAAGGCTAAAAATAAAAAAATAAACTTCACACTGAGTAGAGTAAACAGTGGGAACCCACTTCTTTCCCCATTTTCTGATGAATTTTTCGAGGCATTGCGTGTTGAGTGGCGGAACTCAACGCCGGGCTTTTGTAGAAATGTATAAATAAGGCTAATGAAATTAACTATAATTTTTTCCTATTTCAACTCTATCATATCTATTAGCGTAATGTTATTTCTGAGAAACGAAAGCAATTTTCAAAGCGGCGTGCAGCGTAATAACTTGGTTTTAGTAAAAGAATTATATTAAATTGTCATCATAAATAATGCAACATTACAGAACAAAGTTCGTCGTTTAGCATAAGTTTTTATGTAAAACGAAACGCACTAGTTAGTATCTTTATATAATTTATATTTTTAGTAATTATTTGAAATATTATTCAAATTGTATTATTAATTTTAGAATCAGCCGTAGCTATTATTCAATCTTATGTAATTTCTAGAGAAATAAATTAATGTCTAATCATAATCATCCTTACAAAGTTTTGTTATTGAATACGAATAAAATAATAATAGATATCATAATATCAAAATATATTATTATTTAACACAAAAAGCACATATACAGCGAAGTAATTTGTTAAATAGGATTTTTAGCTTCTCGGTCTAACCCGCGGGAAAGTAGTGGTAAGACACTACGTTCCACATTTTCGGAATGAGTGGCGGAATTTATCGACGCGCTTTGTCTCAACACCAAAGTGAATAAATGAAACAAATAAATATTTCATTTCGTCAAGTGAGAATCGAATTCACAATCTGTCACGTTTACAGTCACACGCTTGTGCCCCTGCGCCGCGACTAGCCTCAGTTTATTTTATAGTAAAAAATTACATCTAATACATATAATGATACATCGTCAGCGCATCCGGTACAGTAAAGTGGCCATTCAAAGTTACTTATTTAGGAATGTGCTAAGGATCGATATTAGGAATAATTTAGTCATTTAATTAGTATATCATTAAATAAGTATATATATGATTTAGTGAATCATATATTTAATGAAAGTTTCTGTTTTTATACAAATTGTGGTTATTTCCGTGATTTTTTTATTCAAAAAAAAAGCACACACAACGAAGTAACTCGTTAAAGAGGATTTTTATCTTCACGCTGTAACCCGCAGAGGGAAACTAGTGTTAAGACACTCCGTTTACCACTTTCCGCTGAACTTTTTGAGACATTGTACATTGAAATCTTTGCCTTGGTACCAGAACGACGAAATACATTATGTTAATAAACAATAATTGATTCCCCCGAGTGTTAATCGAATCCACGACCGTCGCGTTACAGTTATACGCTAGCCTCAAAAATTACAGGTATTTTACTCGTTTTCCATTGTAACAGTATCGCTAGTAACACAAACAAAAAAGCAATATAAATTTATTAAGCCGCATAAGTTTCCATAGCCCGTGGCAACTTCTTTACTAACTTTGTTCTTCTTTATTATTTTATAGTCCACAAAAACACCGAGTCTTGAAAGATGTATTACAAAGATGAAGTATGTACAAGAATAATATTAGCATTTAAACTTTATAGTATAGTAGTAGCAATAAATTTTATAGTTTTTTAATTTACATATTCAAGTATGTTTTTTTTTCTGTAAACGAAAAAAGCAGACAGTAATAATATTACGTTCTTTTCTTTTTTGCTTCACGCTGTATCTCGCATATATACAGGTAGATTTTTCGAGATATTGCGTGTTGAGTGGTGGAACTCAATGGCGTGGTTTGACTTTTTATTAGAGAAAGGAAAGGAAAATATTAAATCGAACCCATAATAGTCGCGTTTGCAGTCACACACTGTGCCACTATGCCACTGGGCTACAACGAAACATTATTCTTTTTTGTTCTATTTTATTAACTTCACGCTTACTCCCAGAACACGGCCATGGAAAATAAGGTAGAGGGGACCTATTGTTGTCCCAACCCAAATTTGAGACTGCGTATTAAATGGTGGATCTCAACACCGCGATTCCTCCTTTACCAGAGAGCAATCGTCATCGTACTTTACACCAAGAACAGATAATTATTTAAAAAAAAATCAACATAGCAACTTCAAGAAAATTTAATAGAAGATTACATCTAGACGTAATGTAAATATACATATAGATTTATAGTAAGAAGAATTGTCCGTAGAACGTGTGGCATAGTTAATTAACCAAGTAAAGTATGCTCCGTAGGAATTAGCCGCTCAATTAGAATCACATTACGTGGTACAATTTACCGCTAACCATTCTAGGGCGCCCGATGTGCTTCGAATAACAGAGTTCTATGGATTTAAATGTTGTGACCGCGTATGGTGGAAGTGGCTTTTATGTGATTTTTTTTATTATTATTTTTTTGTTATTAGAAATCTAATAAACTATTGATTTATCAATGTACTTATTTGTGGTATTATGTGTTTGTATTATATATTTTCTTTTTTTGTCTTTTGTTATGATTTTTTAGTATATTAAGAACGAGATAGAATTAAAAGACATTTAACTTTTCTATCAATCTCATTACTATCCATTATAATGATATGTGCATGCAACAATGTTTTTTGTTTTTAGCTTCACGCTGTATCTCACATATACATACGAGAGTACATGTACTTAGTGTCAGGACACTCCAACTTCGTTAACACACACCGTTGCCGTTAAGACACTTTCGTTCAATTAAACAAATTCAATTTAAAACACACACATCTAACAACACACACAAACCGGAAACAAAACCATTAAAAAAGCCCGTATCCAAATTCAAAGAGATTATAAAAAAATACGAATCAAAATTATATTCCACTCAAACAGCAATAACATTGGAGGTAATCGATCCGTTCGTTAGCTCTACAGCAAGCTCTACAATCAGTGGAACGCATTGACCACCGCCAGTAAATCGTGGGGACCACCCACCTGCGTTTCGTGAAGGCAAATAAAATAAAACTTTAAGTATAAATACCAGTCAGTGCTCACGCATAATTGATCACAAATTAAAACCCGCGGCCCGGCCGAAATGTTAAACGCCGCCGACGCCGAGAGCAAAATTGGTATCTATCTCAATGGGTATTCGGTTTCGCACGCGATATCATCGACTTTTAAGGTATATTTTATGTTGGAATTGGAATTTTGGATAAAAATTTCAGTTTTCTAGAAACAGGATCCTGGGTTTTTTTTATAAGAGAATAGTGATTTTATTTGTGGTATTTTTACATATTTAATATATTGTCGCTCTTTAACAAAAAGTATCATTTCGTTGTCTACTGATTTGTCTATTTCCTTATTCTGTTTGTTATCTATAATATGTTAAATAAAATTAATCAGCTTCAAGCTGTATCCCGCACACGGGAGGGTAGGCAGAGGGAACCTAGTGTTAAGACACTCCGTTCCCGACTTTCTGCCGAATTCTGGAGGGATTGCGTGTTGAGTGGCAGAACTCAACGCCGCGTTTAGCCTTGACACCAGAGCGATGAAATAGAAATATAAATTTTAAGTAAATATTTCATCTCCTCGAGTGGGGATCGAACCCACAACCAGTCGGTTTTACAGTCACACTTCGTGCCGCTGCGCCACGACTGGCCTCTAATATGTTCTCTATAATATGTTCATTGTATAATACTCTTCCGCTACTGTGTGACGCACAGACGAACTTAGGAAGTCACAGTTTCACACGTTACGGAATGTCGGAAACCACCGAGAGACGATCTCTTTAAATTTCAACGGGAAAAAACAGGATGTTTCATTTTACGTCATAACAAAGCAAGCAAAATTGTGGACAACGACTAGTTATATTTTGCTATAAGTAAAAATTAACGTATTTTAAAATAAATAATAATTTTGAACAAGCACGTTTCACAACCAAATCAAAACATACCAAACTTAAACTAACCTACAAACAAGGGTTTTGTTTATACACAACAACAATATACTATTCAAAACAATACACTATACAAACGAGACATTCGAGTCGAGACATTTCTGTTCTGATAAGTCTCCACTCAGAAGTAGCTAAATATTGTTTAGCTATTTCATAACTGCTGCTCTTTTAACAATGAACCACAGTTCACAGAGCGATTTAATTTTTATTTATGAGCTTTTTGTAGACAGCTTAAACCATGTGAGAGGCATTGTGAGGTTTACGCCGAAAATACTACTAAGTTATTAAAAAATAACATAAATATTTTAAGATTTTTATAATAAATAAATTCCGCACAAGTTAGGATAGGCAGAGGTTGGAGTGTCTTAACATACTGTAACATACTGTTAAGACACTCCGTTCCTCATTTTCAACCGAATTCCGTTGAGTGTTGAGTGGCGGAACTCAAGGCCGAGCTTACCTTAGCTTAGCTCTAACACCAAAGCGAAAAAATGAGAACATTAATTTAAATAAATATTTCATTTCCTCGACTGGGGCTCGAATCCACAACCAATCGCATTTACGGCCATACAAGGCGCCACGAACTGACCTCAAAATATAAGATTTTCATAAATTGTAATTTTTCTAAAAAAAAAAAAACATTTTTTTATATCATGTATCTCGAATTCACGTTCTACGTATGAGAAATGAGATGATTTATACTGCACAAGCTGGGAGAGCTAAGTTACGAACTGCAAAGCTTCTAGAAAATCCATTAAGTTAACGTTTTAGATCCCGTAATATTTTTAAAAAGTGTGCTTCCGTTGATGTTAAAAAAGGTTGTTATTTTTATTTTATTATTAATAAAATATACATAAAAAATACATTAACATTTTTCTTCCTTTAAGTATCCTTTATTTAAACACTTCCGTCTAACATTATAAATCTTTCTATCTATACTTATATCAAAAATGCAAAAAATTGTGAGGACGTTTGTTCCACTTTTACGCAAAAACTACTTAACGGATTTAGGTTAAACAATTCTCATAATATAGCTTATACATCAAAAAAACATATACTTAGACTACAAATCATGTAATGATTTTGTATAATTTGGCTATAATATAACAAGTAAGTTTAAGCAGACGAAGCCACGCTTGGTCCGCTTGTATTATTTAAAATTATAAAATTTTGCTGAAAGTGAATAAGCGTACAAAAGTACATAAGTTTTATTCACTATGTCATTACAACACCAATACTAGCTCGTTCCATGATAAACTGAACACATTATGAGGCAATATTTGGCTTACGAGGCAGTTGTTGTTTTAATATTGCTTCCTATACGGATTTTCATAAAAATGTAATAGAGCGTTATTATGTAATATAATATTAAAAAGAGTATATATGCGAAAATATATAAAGAATATAGTAATAATTAGAATAATATAATATTAAATTGAGACCAGTCGTGGCGCACGGGCACAAGCATGCGAATGTAAAAGCAACAGATTGTAGGTTGAATTCCCATTCGAGGATATGAAATATTTATTATTTTCATTTCATTTGCTTTGGTAATACTGCTCAAGAGATAATGCCTCCAGAATTGAGTAAATAATGGAAAACGGAGTGTCTTAACACTAGGTTTCCATATCCTCTCTGCCTACCCTACTAAGTGCAGGATACAGCATGAGATTGAAAAAGTATCTAAAATAAAAAAAATACGTCGTAACATACCAGGTTGAATGTCGACTAAATATGTAATATCATAAAATTTAAGGTGAATTGACAATGTTGTGTTCCGTTTGTAATCTCCGGTAATACTTGACGATGTGAGAAAATTGTCAATTTAATAAAAACTGTCAGGCACTCTAAGTAATCACGATTATTTATTTATAATGTACGATTTATTAATATTTTTTTGTGATTAGCATGTACAAACATAAAAAACTTTACTTTAAATAATATCCTTTTAGTAGTAATATCAACAAATCAATCCATTAATCAATCAATAATTATAATATTCTGTCAAAACAAAACCATGATAAAAATAAATGATTGAATCTGTTATTTTAATAACTTATTTTTACAAGTACATATAATTTATTATTATTATGAAATATTGTTATTTTTTAATCTTAATTTGTATTTTTTTTAATTCTGATAATTGTTATTGCATGTGGTGCTTATCGGTAATGAATTCTACCGAATACATTTATTTCATACATTTTTGGTATATCAATTGTTGATGGGCCAAATAATAATAAAATAAATAGTCAACCGCCATTTGCTACCAAATATATAATAACTAGCAACCCAAAAGCGGCTTCGCCCGCTTAATTTTATTACTATATTATAGAGAAATTATACAAAATGTTTTCCATAAATTGTAGCCTGCGTGCTATTCTGATATATCAGCTGTAGTACTGTAAAAAGCTAAAAAATAAAAAAAATAAATTAAAATAAATTTGTTCAGTAGTTTTTGCGTAAAAGTTTATAATATTAGTAGGAAATATAGCAAAGAAATATTCATGAATCTAGTATTACTATCGGAACTTAAAGGTATTTGTCTATAGAATACGTCCTGGTCCGTATGACTCGAACGGTATAAGCCGAGTCAATAGCGTCTTGAGCCTTCTACGGCGTACCACAGAGGAATACGAAATCTTTCAGATTACTAACGTTCTATTCATATTTGTATCTAACAAGGACGTACTCGTATGTGGGCAAAAAAACTACACATTTATTGCAACTTTGCTCGAATTAAGAATAATCTTATTTTTAAATTAATTTTATTTTTTTACAATTTTTCCCTAGAGGCCAGTCGTGGCGCAGTGGCAAGAAGTGTGATTGTAAATCCAACTGGTTGTGGATTCGATCCCCACTCGAGGAGATGAAATATTTACTTAAATTTATATTTCCATTTCTTCGCTCTGGTGTCGAGGCTAAGCGCGGCGTTGAATTCTGCCACTCAACACGCAATGCTTCCAGAATTCGGCAGAAAGTGGAGAATGGAGTGTCTTAACACTAGATTCCCTCTGCTGTGTGCGGGATACAGCGTGAAGCTGATTTATTTATTTACAATTTTTCCCTTGTTTTTTTATATAACTTTAATGAGCACTAAAACAAATATATAAAGAAAAATACAGAATAATATTTTTAGCTGGTCAGTATGTTTATCTCATAGAAGAAATTAAGTATGTACTAAACATATTTACATAAAACGAACTTTTATATTAGCAAGTTAGTTTTAGAAAAAACACCAAAAAAAGGAAACCATTTAAGCTAAATACTTAACCGCTCACCTAAATTAAGTTTACCCTACCAAAATAGAATATTCTCTTCACGTATTGAAAATTGTTGTCAAATTCATTCATGAGAAACGTGTTTTCTAAATCGAATATGTAAGTAGGATGTTTTGAATATTAGATACAAATGTACACAAAACAGTTAAAAATAATCTAAATTGGAAACCGACGAAATAACACCAACGATAAGTACTGTCCATTTATTCTAACAAATTATGTTGTTTATTTTAGTTAGCATTTTACGTGTCCTTGCCTCCGAGAACCATCTAAGGCTATCGGACCTTATACATTGTATATTAATATACTTATTCACGTAAACAAATCTAGTTTCTTCTGTTATATACATAAAGAATATAATTCTGTGATATAGTTTGATGTATGCAAGATACCAAGATAAACTCTAAAAGGAATAAAATCTTGCAGCTTCGTATCTTATGATTGGTTTGCCTATATCAGATAACAGCACAAGTTTGTTAGTGTATTTTCTATGCAACTGATACTATCAGCTTGTACCAATAGCATATATTATTTCTGTAGGAGCGAGGTGAAACAAGGGTACTGTTGGGTAATGTTATGATCAAATATGCATCATATTTATGCTTGTCATGTGTTGACGTTTGATATTTGTTATAAGGTATTGTTCTATGTGTTTAATATCAAAATTTGTAGAAATTGCATGACAATCTATATAAATCTTGTTTTTGACAAGAATCGAGTCTAAATAAGTACAATATTTTGTTATTGTGAACAGCGTGGTGTTGAGTTCCGCCGCTGAATACGCAACGCATCGAAAATTCCGCCGAAAGTGGGGAACGGAGTCTTGAAACAAGGGTTCATATAAAGCTCCAAGATTCCTAGGTTTCAAATGAAGCTGAGAGTGAGAGATATATATATATATAAATTCTTGACACCACCAAGTCTCTTAACTACTTGACATTAACTGATGTATATTAAAGCTTTAATTTCATTACATAAAGAGAAACTCTTATTTATTACTTCATAAAAACAATAATCACCATTTTATTTTTATCTCTATCTATATTAGCGCTTAAAAAACTTAACACGTGAGAAAATAATATTATTATTTTGTATCTCATGAATAAGAAACAACTTAACAGCTTATTAGATATCTCGCGGTGTTAGATAAAAAACGCTACATTGATTGTGATAAAACCGTATCTAATTTGATGTCGTGTGATCAAGACTTGATAGGTTACGAAACTCAAAGAACGGCCAGTTAAAATGGAGTTGTATAAGAAGTTTTAAATGGATATATTGAGGTCGGTCGTGGCGCAGGGGCACAAGCGTGTGACTGTGAATATGAAAGGTTGTTGGTTCGATTCTCATTCGACGAAATGAAATATTTCATATTTCGTTGTTCTAGTGTCGAGGGAAAGCGCAGCGTTCAGTTCCGCACATAATCAAAACGCCTCCAGAATTTGGCGGAAAATGAAGACCGGAGTGTCTTAACACTAAGTTTCCTCTGTCTACTCGGCTGTGCTGAAAAAAAATAAAATAAATGGATGTGTAGGTATGTAGGTACCTACATAATTTTAAATCATCTTGGTTTAAATGAAGCGTACAAAGTTATACGATGCGCTAGTGTAAATTTTAGTTAAACACCATCCGTATTCTCAATGCCAAACTTCATTAAAACAGCCATTGTTCGCCATTCCCACTATTAGTTTTTGCCGGCTCAATTACAAAAACGGTGAAGGATTACAGAGCTGGCAACATTCGTTAAGCCAAAATGATAAAATCGGCCGTCGTATGCATGGACGGTTTAAATGGAATATTGTCGAAACTGAATAGGAAACAGAATGTACTAAATTGTGACAGGACTATATTTTATTTCTAATAATAAATAACAATATAACTATGGTTTGTCTGTTTTTGGATTCATAGTTTAACTAAAATGGTTATTGCACTGACGTATGTTTATTAACCGTAAAATATTCGCAGTTGTCAGACTTTTTTTTGCCGTTGTTTACAACAAAATTTTGCGGTTGACATATTGGCTCTCGTGTAGACAATGGTTGGAAAATAATAAAAAAAATGTTTAATGGAGTTAGAATATGTTAGGTTAGTGAATAAAGGGAATATAGATGTGTTTTTTTTAAATAATAATAGCCGAAAAAAAAATTACGTAACGTTTTTAATAAGAAGCACAATTAAATAATAAAAAGTATAATATAGGAATAATTAAATTAATCAAGAAAATACAACATTCATTGTTTCAATCCGAAAGTTATTAGAATTTGATGAACTCTGGTAACTTTACTGTTTGAACTCTACTTAACATTTATGAGATCCTCGATCAACCAGATACACAAAAAGAAACATCAATTCCTTTATAAAACATATTTTATTTGATTTCAATGTTCGATAATTACAAGGTATTATGATATAGATGGACTGTTAATTATATACTTTTTTTTCAGCTCTATATCCGCATATAGCAGGGTAGGCAGAGGGAGCGTAGTGTTCAGACACTCCACTTTACGCCGAATTATGGAGGCATTGCGCGTTGAGTGGCGGAACTCAACCTCGACACCAGAGCAAAGAAATGAACATATTAAATATTTCAATTTCTCGAGTGGGAATCGAAGTCACAATCGCGCCTTAATAATATTATATACAATTAATAAGCAACCTTCACATCAGTCAAAAACTAGTACCAAATTAAATAACAATCTCGCTCTCGTAACGAGTTGTCAGTGTGTAACGAATCAGACAAAGAATTATTCAAAACATCGTTCTTAATGCGTTTGGGCACGTTTAGTAGAAACTTGGCCCTTCTAAACCTTTACAGCATCTTTACACTCCCAACAACTCCCATTTTATAACCGGTTTTAGTGAAGTCTATCATTTCATTGAGATTTATACCTTATTTTATAGTTATTCGTAGTCAATTTCTATTTTTACTGCCCCAAGATATTCAAAGACCACTTCAAACTGGCAGTGAAGATATAACTAAATATATTATGTTAATTTTCTTTACAATCTAAGTATTGACATAAGGCATAGGTCGATGAATGTTTACATAAATAACAATTTACTTTACAGTTCTCATTATTGGAACGGTTCTGTTTCGGACACGCCACCAAAAATAACTCTATATTCCTATATTTATATATATGTAGAGCAGAATTTTTCGTTAAAATCGTTTGCATAGCACTGGGTATGTAATCGAATACGTTTTTTATTGGAGATGTTTATATTTGTTTCACTCGGCTTTTGTTATTGCGGTTTCTTTGTTTCTGTGTTCATACTGCTCTAGGCTGCGGAGTTTATTATAAAGTTTTACTCTTTCCGTCACTTTAATACTCTTAAAATGTTTTACAGTAAGCCGAAATCTAAAGTGGTGGAGTGGTGGAACTCCACGCCACGCTTAGTCTCGTCACCAGAAGCAATGAAAAATGAAGAAATGAAAATATTAAATATAATATTTAATTTCATCGAGTGGGAATCTAAGTCACAACCTGTCACGTTAACAGTCACACGCTTGCGCCCCTGCGCCACGACTGGCCTCAAACATAATAAATATAACAAATTATACGTACAAAAGTATCAGCAAAATAAGTTTCTTGATCCAATGCTATCAAACAAATCCAATATTACGTTTCTTGTTCCCGTAAAATAAACAAAGATGCCTTGCCTATCGCGTACTCGTCTCGAGATATATTTGGTCACATACTATATATACCTACTATATCACTAACATCAACAGCGGGATCCTCAAAAAACACCCATGTTTTTGTGAAAAGAATACATTTATAATAAGCTGTGGTACGGCGTCCTAAAATGGCTGATCGCACTGACAGTTTAAAGAGGCAGCCGCTCCACGTTTTTTTATATGTGGTTTTTTTTGGATACAGGTGGAGAGCCAACCTACACTTAACTGGCGTTACTCTGTAATCTAAATTCATTTCTCGAACCGACCCACCGGGGCCATATCTCTTTTTATTATAGCTTGAAGGACCATTTGCAAGTTTTTTTAGTTGTATCAAATTAGCTGTTATTGTGACTGGATGGGCCATTACGAAACGAGGTTTTTGTTATTTTAGTTTTGTGTTTATTATTTTGGAAGTAATAAATATAATCAATATTGAGGCCGTCGTGGCCCAAGGGCAAGAGTGTGACTTTAACGTAACGGTTGTGGGTTCGTTCCCCACACGAGAGAGTGAATTATTAATATGTTAACTTCTTCGCTATAACACCAAAGAGAAGCTCAGCGTTTACTTCTGTCAGTTAACACACAACGCTTCTAAAAATTCGGCGGTAAGTGAGAAGTGTTTTAACACTAGGTTCCCTCAGCCTATCCTGCTGAGTGCGAAATACAACGTGAAAGTAATACTGATACTTTAGAAGTACGAGAATTCGAATAATGGTAAATCGATTTATAAATACTTCGTGCATAGTTGGAGAGAGAAAGAAAATCGATTTATTTTATAAAACCTCAAGACCGGTGATTGTTATTACCGGGCGGTAAAGGTTTATTAAATATGTATTAGGCGCCGTTCTGTGTCACACTGAATAGACAATACGTATAACGATATGAATTATGTAAATAGCGAGACTTGTAAATTTTCCTCATAATTTATATTGTCAACCGTAGATAGCAATCTGTTTAAAAACCTATTTAAGCCTAAGTAAAATTCTGCAATACTATGGATACATTTAAAATATATTATTTAAACATTTATTTTGAAAGAAATATTTATTTACATTTATATTTTCATTTCTTCGCTCTGGTGTCAATGCAAAGCGCGGCGTTAAGTTCAACACACAACACGCAATACCTCCAGAACCCGGCGGAAAGTGGGGAACAGAGTGTCTTAACACCAGGTTCGCTCCGCCTACCCTGCTGTTTGCAGGATACAGCGTGCATATGAAACTAAAAAAGCATATAAAAATAAAGTTTATTACAAAAAAAATACAAATAAATTAATTTTCTACTATTTACTATGGACGTACAAAAGTCACGCGCAGAGCTTACTTTAATAATAATAAAAAATTGCAAAATCGTTGACAGCATTTCTTTCTCGGAAATCAAGTTTTATTCTCCTTCCATTATCAAGATAGGTGCTAAGTAGTAATTCTTTTGTTGTAACTGCTCTCTTTAAGCAGCGAACAGTGAAATATTGAAATAATTGTAAGAAAGAAAATACAATAGAAATATTTCTATAATATTAAACTAAATAGTTATTCCTGCCATCTCAATTTTATAATATTTATTGAAGAAGGTGAAGCGCGAGTTGGATTCGTGTACCGAGGATTTAATTGACAAACTTAAGTTTGCGGGTGTATGCACTTATTTTGTTCGAAATTAACTACAAATTTGAGCTTGTAATAGTTTTCCTTTTTTGTGATATACCATTATATTATTATACATCTACCTACAAAATGCATTAAATACGACGTATTTACGTTCGTATTTTTTGATTGTGTTGATATAAAAGTAACAGAGGCCAGTCGTGGTGCAAGGGCACAAGTGCGTGGCGTGTAAGCGCGACTGGTTGTGGGTTCAATCTTTAGTCGAGGAAATTATTATTATTTTAAATGAAACTATTTTAACCGAGTTTATCGCGTGAAAATCAAGGAACGAAGAAATAGAAGCTAAGCACGTCATTGAGTTGCGCCTCTCAACACGCAATGCCTCGTGAATTTGGACGAAAGTGGGCAACGGAGTGTCTTAACACTAGGTCCCTTCCATTTGCCTACCCTGCCATTTGCGTGATACAGCGTGAAGCTGATTTTTGAATTATTTTTTATTTTCATGATTAAGTCAAACTTGAATGTAAAAATTGACAAAGCTAAGTATGCGGTTGTATTCACTTATTTTGTGCGAAATTAACTATAAATATAAACTTGTAATAAATAGTATTTTATATGTTGTACTATTTATTACATTGTATACCTAATTAAAAAAATTAAAAAAATTTACTTCGTATTTTTTTACTACATTCACTCAAAAGTCACACCTATAAACCTACTTATATTCCATACATTCATAGATAAGTAGAAGTACTTACATACTAAGAAGCGACGCGCCGCGTTGCGTGGCGACGCTCATTACGCTCCATTACCAAACGCTCAAATCGTGAGAGCGACATATTTAGTACCGTTTTAAACATATCCACTGTTATAATTTACATAAACACCAGAAATATTAAAGTAATTTAACCATTTTATTTCATATTTTTATAAATTTGGGAAAAAATAACAAAGAATAAACTAAATATGGGTTCTGATTTCATATATTTGTGAACTTAGCAGAGCGTTGTCCAGCAGATCAAAAATAAAATAGTTCTCTTCGCATGCAGCTCAGTTCTATAGTTCCTGATAGATTTTACAAATAGTTCTGGCGTTTTTACCCCGGAAAAAGTTATTAAAAAAATATCATTTTTTTGCAAATAAAAATCGGTGCGAGTTTTCTCATAGGGATGAGAAAAACAGTTCCTGATTATTTTTATCAATAGTTTTTCTTGATTTCACGAAGAAAAAAATTTTAAACAGAAAAAAGAACGTTCGCAGTGTTCATCATTAAAATAAAATAAAATTTTGTTCTACTCTACACAATGAACGACACTATTCTCAAACAAATAGTTAAAAATTATATATTGTAAACTCGATGAGGTATGGTTTTGTAATTACTTCTTTTTCGTTTCCATATTTATTGTGTAGATATATATAATTATTTTCTTTTATTTCAAAGTTATACAGCCAGCTTCATACAACGTATTCAAATGAAGTGAATCGTACATTTATGCACTATGTATGAGAATATAGGCATGAAAACAAAACCAACAGAATAATATTCCTTGTAAAATAAAAACATATTAAAGCTAAAAGGCCAGAAAATCCATGTTTTTGAATTAACTACATGCAATTATGTTAATAAAATCATGTAAAAAAACAAAAACTCTTTTAAACGCGAACACCGTCTTACGTTTCGAAGTACAAGGCTTACGTCCCGCATTATTTAGTACCAAAAATTATATAATTTCGATCGTTTTTCACTGCACGCCTTTATAAACAACTTAAAAATTGCTGAGGCCAGTCGTGGCGCAGCGGCACGAGGTGTAACTGTAAAAACGACTGGATGTGGGTTCGATCCCCACTCGAGGAGATGAAATATTTACTTAAATTTATATTTCCATTTCTTCGCTCTGGTGTCGAGGTTAAGCGCGGCGTTGAGTTCTGCCACTCAACACGCAATGCCTCCAGAATTCGGCAGAAAGTGGGTAATGGAGTGTCTTAACACTAGGTTCCCTCTGCCTACCCTGCTGTGTGCGGGATACAGCGTGAAGCTGATTAAAAACTGCTAAGCGCCAATTTTAATAGTTGTTTAAATTAAACTGGCGCGGTAACAACAAAGGGAACGGTAGACCAATCAGCTTTGGCAGTTAGTTTTGGGCGGAGCCACTTCTTTTACCGTATGCAAAAACAAAAGCCTATACAAGATGCGATGAAATGAAAAATAATTATAGCATACAATTTTAAGCCAAAATACTCTTTTGTTTAAATAAGCCTTTGATGTGCGTTCCGACTTCTTGTTTTGCCTTTACGTTTACTCGGTATCTCAGATGATATTAGGAATATGATAAGCGAGAATTTGCTGCTTTTTCTCTTTTTTTTATTAACTTTTTCTTGTAAAATATCAAGATATTGATATAAACAAATATATTTTCGGTCGAAGCGTTGTACTTTAACTTTGGTCTATCCACAAAACCACAATAATAATACTAAAAAATATTTGAACAGTATTCGTTTATCAAATTGCAATAAGAAATGCTCTCTGTATTCCTTAATTTTCATGTATTGAAATATGAAGTGATAGAATACATATATTTATATATAGAACATGACGGAGAGATTTAATTTGATTCAGACTCTCCGTCATGTAAGTTAACAGTTTAAAACTAAGAATCTTTAAATGAAATACTGAAACTAAACCTTACTTGGACCTTAAAACCACGAATTAATTACTATAACGAAGCAGTTACAATTAACTTAAGCAATCAACAATTAACAAAAACAATAGATAATAGAAGAAAATATAAATAAAAAATACATTCTACTAAAATGCAAATGGCCGATGATTCATCTGTTTGTTGCCATAATGGCTACTTGCCTTGTAATCACCACACCCAAGCACTTTAAATTAATTCCCTAGTGCAGTGAACCGACGTACACTGTTATTATGTTCTGATATTGCTTGTTGTTTATTATATATGTGTGATGATGACAGCCGGTCCGCTGAGGCGTCGGCCAAGATGCAACCAATAATGCAAACAAAAAATATAATGCCACAATTACGATATATTGAAAATTAATTTTATAGTACATTTCATATGCATTAAGAGGAGCTATTATGTATATATTAACTGCATTTTCACTTAACTATTTATTAATTCAATGATTATTAATCGAATGATGATTATTGAGAGGCTTTCGTAATGTAGAGGCACTTGAGGTAATTAATTATTTATTAATATTTTCATTTCTTCGTTATGGGCACCAAGGCAAAAAGCCTGGTGTTGAGTTCCGCCACTCAGCACAGAATGCCTTGAATATTTCTGCGATATGTGGGGAACGGAGTGTCTTAACACTAGTTTCCCTCTACCTATTTGATTTATTAATTCAATCATCTGAAAATCTGCGGTGGGTCGACGATAATAAACTACGTTTATCCGAAACATGTTTTTCCCTTTCTATAAACTCAAAATTATGTAATACTTAATATTGATTTACGAGAAAGTTTTCCCAAACAAGTTTCCGAATTATCAAATTAGATGCGATGAAATCGATATATTTATTATCGAACGATCAAATACGTACGTTTAGATATGAATAAAATCAAAATGTGTATATAATAAACTTTCGTGATAAACGACCGGTTTTTTACGATTCCAAATACCAGAGAAATATTTTATTGCACATTCATTTTTTAAAGCACTATAGCGTTCTTTTTTTGTTAAATAAACAAACTAGAAACTGGAAAAGTCCAATAACAACCTTATAATACGAAACACAACAAGTTTTGAATGACAGAATAAGAAAAAATATATATAATTACTAAGATTTACACTTCCATGCACAATAATACAGCGACAACTCTTTTCACCCCTTTGTTGACGAATAGTGGAGGTAAAATGGCGGTATTGATAATAGTGCTCGCTGACTTCGTACTCTTTGCTGTAGTTAATATACTTGAATGTGGCGTCGAGAGTGAATGCTTTTTAATGGGCTGACTGCATGTTAAATAAATTATAAGTTTCAAGCCCCGTGCCTCTCCGTAAATAGTTGGTTGCGTGGGCGGTTGACACTTGAAAAGATAATTAATTTACTCTTACATACAAAAAGTTGTGCTTTCTCTTCTCATTAATCTTGCTCGAACGAAATGTTGGACAAATAAGCTCTTTTGTCTGTCCGTCTACTTCATTTTTACGTGTAGGAAATGAATATTTTCTTCATATAATTTCAGGTTTCTAGTGCTTTGCACGTTTTGAGTGCTTATTATTTTAGTTGATATTTTTTTTTGTGTTTCTTTTCAAACGTCGTCACCTATTTTTCGCACACAGTAGGGTAGGCAGAGGGAACCTTGTGTGAAGACACTCCGTTACCCACTTTCTGCCGAATTTGGGAGGCATTGCGTGTTGAGTGGCAGAACTGAACTCAAGAGCGAAGAAATGGAAATATAAATTAAAGTAAATATTTCATCTCCTCGAGTGGGGATCGAATCCACAAACAGTTGGTTTTACAGTCACATTTTGTGCTTCTGCGCCACGACTTGCCTCAATATGTGAATTAATTTATCGAAATTATTACAAAATAATTGTTGCATATTATAAAACACATATTTTACCATATTTTTATTGTTTCTATATTGGGAAAATATACACATTTATTTATTTATCTGATCTTTAATAATAATGATTCCGACTAAATTAATTTGTAGCACAATACTCAATTCTATACAAAAAAACATGACCGAGCAAAAATTTACTATAACTTATGTACATGTTAAACATATTTTTTGTTCATAATATTAAAATGTCGGGTCACTCCTCCTCTTTTCTAATGTAGCATTGTTAACGTATAGTTGTCATGTCAAAGCTTAAAAAGGCATTAGGCGGTAACCGAACGATAATTCTTGTACCTGAGTATATACCATCTATAAATGTAAAACTTATAATTTTAGTTATATAAAAATAGCATCAGCAAATAAATATATACACATATTTACAATATAACATTGGAGACTTATAAAAAATTATTAACTTTATAGTGAAATTTCAAAAGAATTTTTTGAACAAATCTTGCATTTTTTTACTGTCGGCATCCCATCGAATTCTGGATAAAATGACAAATAGTTTTCCTAAGAACAGAGAATTAAAATTGGCTTATGTTGATTGGAGATAAACTCATTTCCTTTTTGTATGCGATTTGCGATTCATTATGAGACCAGTCGTGGCGCAATCGACTGGTTGTGGATTCGATCCCCACTCGAGAAAGTGAAATATTTATTTACATTTATATTTTTTTTCATTTCTTCGTTCTGGTGTCGAGGCAAAGCACGACGCTGAGTTCCGCCACTCAACACGCAATGCCTCCAGAACTCGGTGGAAAGTAGAGAACGGAGTGTCTTAACACTACCTACCCTACCCTGCTGTGTGCGGGATACAGCGTGAAGCTGATTTTTTTTATAATTAATTAAATTATATTATTTGTTATATTTTATTAGCAATTCTTTGCTCATTCACAAACACGGTGTATTATTGCTAACTACACTTATTTGTTTCTAAGTTCAGTGTAAGAATAGACGATCTCTAATGAATTATACCATACGATACGAATATACCACACGAATTATACTATACGACAGTGCAAGAATACATTCTATAGTAGGCGTTCTTCTATTTTGAATTAGGTTTACATATATTTCAGGTGATGAAACACATGTTTGAGTACCTGTGTCGTTACTACTTAGACAATTGTGTTTATTTTTTTTCTTCCCTTTTATTTTCAGTTTTATATTCAAATGTACATTAGAATGTAAAATTAAAAATATTTATGATACTACGTTATTAGAGCTTATCATTTCTATCTAATGAATTACTATCAGTAGACAAAATTATCTATATTTCGTTGCTTCTACTTTAAGAAATATTAGTTACATTTTAGCAAACACCTCTAAAACCAGAATCTTTAAAATATACATTTTTAACTAAATATTAATTACATTATTATTATACTTATCAAAATAAAAAACTATTTATAATATACACGACTTAACTTACACACCAAAATTAATAATAAAAAATAAAATATAAAAATATTTCAAAACGAAATTCCACGTTTTACATAATTTCAGCTCCATTTCTCATACATACTATCCAAAAACGGACCAAAAAGGGAAAAGTTAGACCAGACCACACTAAGCTGCACTTTTAACTAAATTGGAGTTGAAGCAAAGTGTAGAGTACGTGACGCATCACCCTGTCTGTTCGTTTGTGTCGGTGTTACGTGAGTGGATTGCTGCTGCTTTTATGCAGTTCGGGCTGTGCTCCGAATACCAAGTAATTGTTGGTCATTGATTTCATCATGTTTGCGGTTTCCAAATACCACGGGTGAGTTTCTGCTTGTTCTGGTTTTTTTTTTTAGTTTTTACGCATTTTTTACATTTTATAGGCCAGTCGTGGCGCAGCGGCACGAGGTGTGACTGTAAAACCGACTGGTTGTGGGTTCGATCCCCACTCGAGGCAAAGTGGAAATATAAATTTAAGTAAAGATGAAATATTTACTTAAATTTATATTTCCATTTCTTCGCTCTGGTGTCGAGGTTAAGCGCGGCGTTGAGTTCTGCCACTCAACACGCAATGCCTCCAGAATTCGGCAGAAAGTGGGGAACGGAGTGTCTTAACACTAGGTTCCCTCTGCCTACCCTGTTGTGTGCGGGATACAGCGTGAAGCTGATTTATTTTTTACATTTTATGGAGTAGGTGAAGAGGGTCGGTCACTCGATTCACTTTACACAATTCAGAAGCACGTGTGACAGCGTGATTTGACACTATATTTTATATATGTAAAACTAAAGAAAATTTAACACTCTGATTGTACTATTACAAAATATATTTTATTAGCAACAAAAACGGAAATAAAGTTCATATTGTAGTTAACTTTAAAACGGCAAACCACAAAGAAATGAAAATTCATACTTGATAACACAACATCACATAATTCAAATAGGTAAATATAGCGAGTTCCACTCGAGCGCGTTTCCTTCAGCACCTTAGTTTTATCAGACTGCATACTTGCCAAATATTTCTGCAAACATGCAATTTTGCTGACTTTATGGCGACGGCGAAATATGTTTTTTTTGTGAATTACGACCAGAATGTATGGTTTCTAGTCACGGTTATTTAGTGTCAAAGTGTAAAGGTGTTATTGCGTTATATAAACTTTGAGTCATAAAATGAGAACGTGAGCGTATCTATACGAGGAGATTAAAGTAAATAAGATATATTTGATGGTTTCGGTATTAAGTAAAATACAGACACTACATAATTATGCAAACTAAAATATAGTCCTGGTCGGTTTCCAGGAGACGCGGGTTCGGGTCCCGCTACGTTCAAATTTTTATACGTTTTCTAAATAAGTATTTTTCTTTCATAAGTGTGGAATAACACTTTAAAAAATTTAAAAAATAAATTATATAATCTCTTGGCGTTGAATCCCGCCATACAACACGTAATTTCTCGAAAAATTCGGCGGAAAGTGGTGAATGGAGTGTCTTAATAATAGATTCCCTCTGCATTTCCTATTGTGTGCGGGAAACAGCCTGAAGCTGATTTGTCGACTAAAAGATAATTACATTAAGAAAAAGAAAATATACAAAGAAAACTCGAAACACGTAAAAAGAAAATGATAATTTAAGATAATAATTCCCTTGGTTTTAGAACCACGAGTCTTTTCCATTATCAAATAATGGTGTACACGGGCACCAGCGGGCAGTTACGGCGTATTTAGGCGAGCAACAGGTGGCACGGCTCGACGTGAATATTAAGGAAATAGAAGGATCTTGTGATGAATCGTCTCAAATTTCCATCTGCCACGGGATTTTGAACGTCTTGTTTTTATATGGAAAGGTACGTATAAGATAATGTAGCTTAATTATGTTTTGACATGTTCTCGTATTTTTTTTGTAATAAATTTGAAATTTGTTTATGTTGTTGTCTCCAAATATGAATATAAATTTAAAAAAAAATAATATTTTGTAACATTTACATATTTTTTGTGGGTTGGATCCCCACTCGATATATTTACTTAAATTTATATTTCCATTTCTTCGCTCTGGTGTCGAGGTTAAGCGCGGCGTTGAGTTCTGCCACTCAAGACGCAATGCCTCCAGAATTCGGCAGAAAGTGGGGAACGGAGTGTCTTAACACTAGGTTCCCTCTGCCTACCATGCTGTGTGTGGGATACAGCGTGAAGATGATTTATTTTAACAAAACTTATCACAATTTGAATTTAAGTATATATTAAGGAAGTAGAAAAGGCAACTTGCGAAATATAATGTCGAAAAAATTTAAAGGTGAATCATAATTTACTAAAAAAGAAATATATTTTTTTATAATGAAGTTATATTATAAAAAAATATATTTAATTATAAAGTTATAAGCTAGTAGAAACCTGTAATGGTAGTACCATTACAGGTTTCTACTGATATTAGTAGATATATCGATATCTATGCAAAGCGAATGATATCTGCAAACTATTAGCAATATTAGATTATTAGCTAATATCGATTACGCACCGTATTCGGTCGCTTACTAACAACAATAATATTTGAAATCACGAATAAGCAAGCTCGTTATCGAAAGTACTGAACTATATACGATTTACGAGTTTAATGATAAGGTGTATTATAATTAAATAGAATATTGTTTGCAAAATGGCTTTGAAACTTTGTGGTAATTAGTTTAATATACATTTTACGAAATTATTATTGAATTAATTTGAAGAATTACAGAAATAAAAGAATCGTATTGATTTTGCTTGAAACTTGTTTGTAACAATGTTTAGTCTAAATTTTATCATACAATTATTTAAAATTCTATTCATTAATAAATATATAAAACATTACTTTTACAGAACTTATATTTCTTCCAGAGCAAAATACTATTAAGCTTGTACCATGTCCCTTAAATTCTAATACAATATGTTATTCTAAAGGACCTTCTTCTTCCGCTCCAAGCCTAAAAGTGTATCTCGAATTTTCCGACCACTTAAATTATCATTTTAGTGGTGTCCTCTGGTGACAGTTCTATATTTTACATCTTTCAAAAACATCTTTTTATTAAACAAAGAGGTCGATTTACATTTTTATAATAAATTATTGCGAATATTAAAACTTATATATAAATATAAAATCATTACATCAAATCAAAATAAATCAAAAGAGCCCAGAGCTTAGTACAAGCGTCAGTCTCATGATTCTAAATAACTTTTGTATGTATTTAAATATGGCCTTATCTTTTTTGTATACTATATTATGTTTAGAAATAAATTTTATTATTATTATTATTAATAATGAACAAATCAAAAGAAGTTCCAAGTACAACCAAGTAATAATTAACTTCCTACCGCACCGCGTATACTTACCAGGAATAGGAGAGCTACCCTCATACAGTATTCACGTAGCGATGTTTACTGCACGGAACAGCCTGTCACTAATTGACAGGTGCACGCTGAATGCAATATTCCCCAACACTTTTACAAAAGACTGCAGTGTGCCGAAATTAATTGGCCTTTAGAAACTTTGTAAGTTTGTACGTTCATGTTTTTAGGTGCTTTCATTAGAGTTGAAATTTGTTAAGTTTGTCCTTGTTACGCCTTATTGGCGTCCGTTGTCAGAAAATATATATCTTACGACGTTTTCAAAAAATCAGTTTCAAAACTATGGCAGTAGGAACTTACTATTAAGATATATCGCTCCCCTTTTTTCGCCAAATACTAGAAATATATATTTATAGATTTTACTATATAAATTGTGTGTTTGCTCGTTCTCTTAGTTGAGCAATGGCATAATATATTTATTTACTAAGGCTACATTGTATAAATAAGCAAATGAATGTTATTTTTTAATTGACAAAAAAAATGGAAATATAGATCAATTAAAAATATACATGTATATTTTAAATTAATTAAGGCTTAATTATCAGATGTGCTTTAACAAATATAGATAGATAGTCCTTATCATCAAATTAAAAAGGTCCTTTGAGATAGGATATTTGCTTTAACATGGGTAGTCATGAGTATTTGATAAGATGATGCTTCACTATCATTAAACGTTAAGAGCTTGGGTTCTTTAATCCGATATCGTTGTAAAAATCCTTTTAAAATATGTGATATGGAAAAAACATAAAGAAAAACAATATATTGGAAATTGGTCTTACTGTGGCTATGGCAATTAGTAATTATGTGATATTTTTGATGATATTATAAATAATTTATAAAATAAATAAATAAAATAAAAAAAGTATTATAATTTAGTTTATTAAAGTGTATAGTGTTAGGTGCGAAATAGGTCAATCTGTGTCTAGTTTAAGCTAGATCTAAAAATATTATTAGAAACGTATAACGTACCTATAAAAAACATTATTAAACAATATCAAAAGCTACTGATTCTAATTTCATGTGTCAAACTATAATTTCTTATAGTCCAGCGTTCCGACAGAACATCCTTAAGGATTTTAAAATTCAATTTCTTCTCAATTAAGAAAACAATTTAAAATTTATTAAAAAATATAAAATGTATTTACATTTAGAATAAATTATATAAAAGTTAAACACACAGGGTTTATAAATTAGCAGCTGAGTTACTCTGCTCTGTCCAGTTTAAATATAAAAACGAGTGGTCGGTTAAGCAATCTGCGAAAGCGAACTCGAAAGTTCTAGAAAATATATTTCCAAGATTTTACACTAAATATGAGTTTATTTAAATGTTACGAGTGTTGCATGCCTGCGACTCAAATATGCCTTTTAGTTGGTTCCCTATTTGAATTTATAATAAGTTTCTCTAAGAATTTATTGTTACATGAAGTTATTTTATTTAAGTAAATAAAATAGTAAATAGAGGCCGTGGCACAGTGGCACAAACGTTTGCGTGTGAAAATGCGACGCATGTGGCTTTGATTCCTACTTGGGGAAATAAATTATTATTTATTGATATTTTCATTTCTCCACGAAGTACAACACTTTAGGTTCCCTCTGCCTACCCTAATACATGCGGGATACAGCGTGAAGTTAAAACAATAGTAAATAATATACGGCTACGATGAAACAAAAAAACAATCGATTTATAAATCATTCGTATAAGCTGTTCATAACAATTTGTCATAAGGAACGAGCCAATGATTCATAGCTATATGGAATGCAATAGGCTATAGGTACCTATCGCATGTTTTGTTTATGCATATGTATTTTTACACGATTTCGTGGCACGGCTTTTATCGGCTTCGCTTCGACCCGACCGCCTGACCTGCATTTATCTCACCAAAGGCCACTTCAAACCAACAGCACTATACTATAGTCGCGTGAGTCACTCGCTGTTAGCAATAGCAATAATAATAATAATAAACATTTATCAAATTACTGAGTGAAGTGGTTCAGTCCGTTGGGGAAATGGAGGAGCGAAATGACAAAATAAGCAAGGCTTTCAAGGCTGGTTCGCGTGTTTCCATGTGTTTGCATCAGTAATATGTTTGTTAACGGCAGTACTGTAATGGCTACATTCATAGATCCCGGCACGCGATCAAAATTTATTGATAAATATTTATTGTAAACTAAGGCTTTATATGTATAAATATTCGGTAAATAGAATTATACGGCGTTAAGTCCCGCCACGCAATACGCAATACCTTCAGAATTCGGTGGACAATGGGGAATGGAAGTGTCTTAATGAGGACGTAGTGTCTGAACACTAGGTTTCTAGATTACCTCTTCCATACAACGAAAAGCTAAAAAAATGTATGGGTCTATAAAGTTTTTCCATTTAGTTAAAAAAATATTACTTATACTTTATTGACATTTTCTATAATGGACACTCTTTTCTATAACATCTGATGTTATTTAAACTAACAAGGGAGTCTTAGTAAAATGAGTAAATTTAATTTCACTTTAAATATATATTTTTTCCTTATTATCAAAATAATTATGTTCAATTTTGTAAGTACTTATATCGTCTAGACTCTAAACGAGTTAGATTTATAAGAAACATAATATGATAAAAGGATTCAATTATTCGCGGACATCTAAGAGAGTTTGACAATTAATCTTTTTTTTTTTTAAAGTAAAAATATAGCCCTTTGAAACGGCAAAGATTTTCTTTAGAGTAGTTTATGGTCTACTGAACGAGTCGTACAAGTTGAAGGTTCATTAAAGTAAATGAGCGGCTCATCTCTTTATATGAGTGTATAGTATCAATCTTTCTTTTACTGTATTTTTAAATGCGATTTATTTGGTAATAACATTAAAAGCATTTAGTAACGGTTTATTTTATAATGAGTTGTAACTAAACCGTTTATACTAAGATTGTATATTCTGTGTCTACCATTACGACGGTTAAACTTTATTAAAATTAAAACTTATTGTAAATACTTGTATATAAATTTATTTAAATTTATATTTTCATTCCTTCGCTCTGGTATCACGATAGCAAAACGCGGCCTTGAGTTCCACCACTCAATACGCAATGCCTCCAGAATTTAACAGAAAATGGGCAACGGAGTATCTTAACATTAGGTTCTCTCCGCCTACCCTGCAATGTGCGGGATACAGTGTGAAACTGATATAAATTAAAACACACGTAGGTACTAACAGTGTACCAGAATGAAATGAAGTAAATGTGTAAAATTATGTTAATATTTAGATAAGGTAAGCTTTACGAAAGCTTACGTTTATTATAAGTATTAGCCGACCTAAGCTTTTAAGTACATTCTGCTGAATATTCCTAAGTAAAATAGTATAGTATCACAATCTATATATATCATAAAATTTTTAAAACTTGTATGTGAATATTTATAATAGAAGTTTTACTTATTTTTTACATCCAGTTTGTCTGTTTACCCCGTATCAAAATAAAGAATCAAATATATATATATATATATATATATATATATATATATATATATATATATATATATATATATATATATATATATATATTATTGTACATAAAAGTAAAGAAGTGAATGCATTCATTGGTCAGGAAAAATCATACCATTAAAACAAACTTTCCCACTTTCTATAATAAATCAAAAACAATTTAAACTGCCAAAATATGAAATGGTTTTTGTTCGTAAATTTTCCCTTAAGCACATAACTTTCAAACACATCCGCAAATTGCTTGTTATTCGTATAAAAGGAGTTTCGAGTGTGGACGGCCCAGACAGCACCAACTCTTAACTTATCTCAACCTGTGCTAGAATTTAATAAACCATGTGAAATGTCGTACATTGCTATAATTATTGATATAAATTATAGCGGAATAATAAAAATAATCTACTGAAGTTCCCTTAAAAAATGTAAATACTAAAAAAAAATTATTAATTTTTGTTGCATCCGTATTTGTAATGCACCAATTCTTTCCAAGTTTGACTATTCGTATTTAAACATTTAGTAGAGATTTTAATAAATTAGATATTCTTTATATTGCATTGACATAGTTTAATAAATTGCATATTTTTATAAACTTGTTTCAGAAATATAATAATTACACAAAATCGCAGTAAGCTAATAAGTAGCTAAAAACATCTATAAATATTTTTTGTGTTTGTTTGTTTGTATGCATATCATCATGTTAACAGTTTGACTTGACTTGACTAGTTCTATTTTTAAATTTCTACTCAAACATGGAGAAAGCGAAGATTTTACACAAAATAAATATGATTGTTTATTAAAATTTATTACGATTTTATAGGTACACAAAAGAAACATATTGTCATTTATTTGAAATATTAAATATGGCAATATATATCGCCAGTCCAACTCATAAATATATATCAAATTGATTGTTATTTTTGTATCGTAAGCTTCGATAATTGGCATTCCACCGCGTGGAGATAAACACTACCTTGTAGTACTCTTAACCTAAACCGTACATTCTATTTTGATCCTATGTCCCATATATATAAGACCCACAAATCAACGTTCAAATAACATTCATTTATAAACCATTCGAAAGTACTGGATACGGGTCAATTGGGTACAAAAGTTGGAAGGATTAAAAGGTGAATGTTTTTAAAAGCAATATTACAGAGGAAATGGCGTTGTTAATTGACAGGTGCGTGTCGTGCATGTAGAAACAGATAAGGGTAACAAATTCGAATTCATTTCGACATTGTACATACTGATTTGAAGCTATCACTTAGCACTTAGGTGTTTATTTTTTAATTTGATTGAGGCTTTTTAATTTGATGAAACAAATAGAGTTTGCGTGTTTTTAATTTGTTATCGTTTTAAAATTTAAGCAGTTTTTTAAAAACTTAGGGAACCTAGTGTTAAGACACTTCGTTCCCCACTTTCTACCGAATTCTGGAGGCATTGCGTGTTGAGTGGCAGAACTCAACGCCGCGCTTGTCCTCGACACCAGAGGAAAAATATAAATTTAAGTAAATATTTCATCTCCTCGAGTGGGGATGACCCACAACCAGTCGGTTTCACAGTCACACTTTGTGCCCCTGCGCCACGACTGGCCTTGTTTTTTAATGAGAATTCGATTTGAAATTATTAATGAAAACATATTAAATTATTCTTCATTAAAATGTCATTAAAAGTATACGGAGTCCTTGCCACCACTGCACCAGCGAGTATTCAACATAAAGCTTTCGAAATATTTATTCAGTATAAATAAAACTAGTATCTATTGTAAATAGAAACAGAACCATCCGTTTAATTGGCAACACCGATCGTTGGCGTGGTGTTACCGAGATAAGCAAAAGTGCTCACCCGACTTTAAATATAGGTGTTTTATTCACAGAATTTTATGCCCGTTTTTAAATAGAAATAAAATCTCTTGTTATATTTTTATTTGTATGTATAATAGTTATTTAGTAAGTTAGAATACTATACGGGCATCGATAACTATATAGTTTTATATATAATCACAATATTGAACAACTAAAAAATATTTTTAAACTAATTGAGTTCTGTCACTCAACAAGCAATGCCTCCAGAATTCGGCAGAAAGTGGGGAACGGAGTGTCTTAACACTAGGTTCCCTCTGCCTACCCTGTTGTGTGCGGGATACAGCATGAAACCGATTTTTAAAAAAATACTAAATTGAAAACATGTAGATTTTGATGAAACTAGAGTAAGATATGAATATATAAATGCATTTTAAACATTTTGTATGTGTCACATAGTGACAGAATTACAATCAGTATGTAATTACTATGTATAAAATATATAATTTTGCTTGTTGACTAAATGCACAATGGATTTTCTCATGCACTAAAAATCAGCTTCACGCTGTATCCCGCACACAGCAGGGTAGACAGAGGTAACCTAATGTCCTAAGACACTCCGTTCCCCACTTTCCGCCGAATTCTGAAGGCATTGTATGTTGAATGGCGGGTCTCAACGCCGCGCTTTGCCTTGACACCAGAGTAAAGAAATGGAAATATAAATGTAAATAAATATTTCATCTACTCGAGTGGGGATCGAACCCACTACCAGTCGATTTCACAGTCACACTTTGTGTCCTTGCGCCACGACTGGCCTCAATTATTTATTATTATTTTTACATTAGGCCGTCGTGGCGCAGCGGGACAGCGTTTCACTGTAAAATGTAAAGGCAACGACAATCGCTCGATCGACAAGCGAATTCAATTCCCAATTTGGAGGAATTAATATATTAAATTTATTTTTGTTTTCGCGCTCTGGTTAACACATATCGGGGTTGAGTTCCGTCACTCAACACGCAATCTCCAAAATTCAGCGGAAAATGGAGAACGGGATATTTTAACACTAGGTTCCGTCTGCCTAACCTGTTATGCGCGAAAAAGCACCAAACTGCTACAAATGTATAGAAACATGAATATTTTATTAAATATAGATATAAATTACACATAAACCATTATTAACTTCCATTTAGTTTAAAAGATATTGCATCGAGGAATGTGTCAATTAATATTCGCAACATTTCAGGAATTTCATATTACAATATAAACTAGGTATATAATATTTCACGTCGATATTACTCAAATTAAACAAACGCTTTTTGGGATGTGCTCGAAATTAAATTCCTTTTTTATTCCAACTTCAAGTATTTTTGACCGGTGAGGCCGGTCGTGGCGCAGCGGCACGAGGTGTGACTGTAAAACCGACTGGTTGTGGGTTCGATCCCCACTCGAGGAGATGAAATATTTACTTAAATTTATATTTCCATTTCTTCGCTCTGGTGTCGAGGTTACGCGCGGCGTTGAGATCTGCCACTCAACACGTAATGCCTCCAGAATTCGGCAGAAAGTGGGGAACGGAGCGTCTTAACGCTAGGTTCCCTCTGCCTACCCTGCTGTGTGCGGGATACAGCGTGAAGCTGATTTTGATTTGATTTTTCAAGTATTTTTCTCGTCTACTTTGCGAAGAAAAATTTAAAAGTTAACTTTGCACTTCGTTCTAACCAGAGTGAGGTGAACATTTACTTTTTCTAAATTTGTATCCTCTCTCTAAACTCTAGTGTGTTGATGGCATGGGCGTGTCAAGAGATATTTCCTACGGGTTCCGAGCGCCTTGACCTTATCTTGGAACTGATCTTTTTAAGTGAAGATTTTTTTTAATTTTCCTGTTTAACTTTTTTTTGCTTAAAATTCTGGGATGGGCACGGCCCATCTGGCCCAAACTACCCAAAGTGAGGATCGAATCCACACTCGTTGCGTTTACACTTAGACGCTGTGTGTCAATAGATATAAAGGAGCATATTTAATTTTAATTGTATGTAAACATCCTTATTCATATTATAATATGATGACATCATTGACAAGTAAATAGCCCTAGAGTATTTATACAAGCTAACGTAAAATAAGGAAGCTTTTACATGCGATAAAATAAAATTTTGTTTAGAATAAGTAAAATTATCTATAAACATTTGCATCTTTAATTAAATTCTATTATACACACTAAATTAAATAATCTACATAATCAACGACTTTTTACGACACCGTAAAAGTTTATATATAGTATAGGTATCAACTTTTTAATGAATTAATTACAATATATGTCAATGGATGGAATTAAGTATATATGATAGAGTTTTTTTGAATTAGTATTTGTATGTACATTTATAATAATAAATAGTAAATTTATATATATTAGAGGCCAGTTGTGGCGCAGTGGCACAAAATGTGGCTGTAAAACTGACTGGTGTGGGTCAGATCCCCATTCATATTTGCATTTCTTCGCTCTGGTGTCGAGGCAAAAGCGCGGCGTTGAGTTCTGCCACTCAACACACAATGCCTCAAGAATTCGGTAGAAAGTGGGGAACGGAGTGTCTTAACTAGGTTCCCTCTGCCTACCCTACTGTGTGTGTGATGCAGCGTAAAGCAAATTTAATTTTATTTAAAATAGTAAATTTAATTATGAAATTTTCAAAATTTACAATTGAACAAACGAAAAAAAATTTTTATTATTAATATCAAATAATTATATTTATAAAATTCCTTCACTGACGTTATTATTGTTGAAATTCGTAGTTGACATTTGCGATAAAATAGTTGGTATAACTAGTAACTTCTATTTCATTTATACATATACCGCACAGTGAAGTCGTTTGAGCTACATTTTAAAGATATATTTTTAGTATGAATCTGCAAGTTTGACCTCACTGTTTCCACTGAGAAATAAAGGAAATCTGAAACTTTCATTTTATCCCAGTTTCAAGTTTTAAGTCGGAACACTGGTTAGAGACTTGAAACTTCTTAAAATGGACTGACTCTTTGAAGCTGTGATAGTAACTAGAAATTTATTCATGTGTCACATGAGTGTAATATAGAGAAAAATTTTGAAACTTTATCTTAGTGTATACATAAATGTATGTATGTATGTAACAAGCGACGAATAGCTAAAATGAGTTGATATCAATTAGATATAAAAGTCCTTAAATTCTGTTTTGCGTAGCGGAACTCAACACTGCACTTTGTTTCACTCGAGTGAGGATATGAATTATGCGATTACCACGTTTACAGTCAGACGTTGACCACATATTATATAGATATTATTGATTTTAGCACTTTCGCGCTGCAAACCGCATGTAACAGGATAGCCAGAAATAGTCTAGTGATAAGACACACCGCTTCCCACTTTCCGCCAAATTTTGGAAGCATTACGTTAGTGTTGAGTGTCGGAATTCAACGCCATGCTTTGCCTCTACACCAGAGCGAAGAAATGGAAATTTTTAAATATTATATTTCCTCAAGTGGCAATTGAACCCACAACCAACATTTATAGTCACACGATTGCGCCTCGGCGCCACGTTTGACCTTAGATATTATAATCTTTATGAACAAAGAATTATCTAAGAATTTATAAAAACATGTCCGAGAGGCCATCGTGGCACAAGGGTGTAACTATAACGCGACCGTTGTGGGTTCGATACCCACTCGAGGAAATGAAATATTTATTTAAATCTATATTTCCATTTTTTCGCTCTGGTGTCGAGGTAAAGATCGGAGTTAAGTTCCGCCACTCAACACGCAATACCTCCCAAATTCGGCGTAAAGTGAGGAACAGAGTGTCCTAACACTAGATTACCTCTGCCTACCCTGCTGTGTGCGGGATACCGCGTGAAGCTGATTTTATTTATTTTTTTATCCCCAAGTGTTTGATATTCGAAGGCAATGCCGATGACGCTTTGTAAATACGAAGATTCATGCCATGTCATCCAACCCAAATATTTTTTAATATATCTACAATGTTACCTTAAACTGACATCGCACGCCTCAGGCATTGGCTTTTAACTATCGACATATATAAATAACCTTTCTATACATAAACGAAAAAAGTGAATCATTTCAAAGATCAGTCGTGGCGCAGTGACAATTGTGTGACTAAGCATTTCGGGTTATAGGTTCGATCCCCATTCAAGGAAATGAAATATTTCGTACTTTCATTTGTTCGTTTTCGTGTCAAGGTAAGCGCGGCGTTGATTTCCGCCACTCAACACGCAATGCCTCCAGAATGCAACATTAAATGTGGAACGGAGTGTCTTAACTTCAGATTCTCTCTGCTTACTATTCTACATGAAGCATATAAAGATATGTGAACGTGGTGATACGTGTAAATTAGTTGTCAGTTTTCTTTTATACCTACTCTAGGAGACATCTTTCACTTATAAATTATAATTAAATATATTCTCGTTCTTTCTTTGGTAGTATAATGCACCAATTTTTACCATGTTGCATTACGGGTGTTGCAGGTGGAACCACATAGACCAGCCACTAAAGTATGAAATGTACATCGCTAATCCGATTATACTATTAGCAAAAGTATACTATTACTTTTATAATACAAAATAATAAGATAGATAAAGATCACAAATGCGCCTCAGAATCGTTGTACGCAGTGTTATTTAAAAAGATTATACAAAAGAATTGAGTTCCTGCGATTGAGTGACGAGATAACACTAACAAAACGACATTAATGTGCCGTATATGTGAATATTTTAAAGAACTGATGCTTGGAACTCGTGTAGTTATGTCAAGTGCGTTGTTGTTAAATAAAAATATATTTTAATGAAAAAAATAATAGGCATCCTATAATTTTTAGACATTTTTTCTTTGTTTTTTAGTTTCTCGTTATATTTTAAATATGCACGACGAGGAAATTAAAATATTTGTTAGTTCATTTCGTCGAGCAGGAATCGAAACCACAACCGTCGCTATTACAGACTTACACTGGTGGCCACTGTGCCACGAATGCCTCTTTTGAGATATGCAATGCCTCCAGAAAGCGGAGCGTCTGAATGCTAGGTTCCCTCTGCCTATCCTCCTGCATGTGGAATACGGTCTGCAACGGTTTTTTTTTTCCTTTTTTGTAAGTCCATCATTGCTCTACCAAGAGCATACAGATAGATAGATAGATGGTTATATAATTGTTATTCGATATGAAAACATTTATTTTATTTAAAAATCGAAGCCTAAATGTAACAAACAGTAAGTAGATGTTGTTCAATACACTTGGATTTGGCTATTTAGCAGTATTGTGCAGATTTCACTATGTTGAGATTATTTAAATAAAATGAGTGACTGTTATATACGAGCAAATATGATGTATGTTGAAACATCATTTCGCAAAGTTGCAAAAACATATAACAACGCCTTAATGCGAATATAAACGCAAGACGCATTTATTATTCTTTTTTTTCACCCTTTTTAGGGTGAAATTACAATACACACACCCCTTTATTAAGCTGCAGTTATTTACAAGAAATGACTTACATTTGACCTTCGAAACCCATGTGGTCGGACCATCCCATAACGTTGCGGTAAGACCAGTTATCAGAATTATACAGGCTGCTTGTAACCGCAGTCGTTACTGAACAACCACGATGGGCTGTATAACGAGTCCTCCAAGTATACAAAGGAGAAATATAAACTAATCACTTACTTATAATATTTCTATATGAACATGAAAGTAAATATTTAAAAAAAATCAGCTTTGTGTTGTATCCTGCTAGCAAGGTAGGCATAGGCAGCCAGGTGTCAAGACACTCCACATTTTCCGTCGGATTCTGGTGACATTACGTGTTGAGTGGCGGAATTCTACGCCGCGCTTTGTCTCAACACCAGAGCAAAGAAATAAAAAAAGCTCACAATCTATCACATTTCACACGCTTGTGCCCCTAAACCACAACAGTCTCATATTTTCAATACTTTCTTAATATAAGAAAGTCTGAATAATGTATCCAAACGCCAATATTAAGCTTAGGTAACAAAAAAATAAGAATGATCCCTAAGAGATGTTTATCGCATTAATATAATACGGTATTAAGATTACAATGGCTGGCTCAAGAGAGGTCCAATATAAGGCGCTCAGAGGTCGCTTTGTTGTGAAAATAACTTTATGCTGAGACCATGGACCATAGATTCAAAAAGCCATTGGACCATACAGACTTTATACTTTTGTCATTCATATCTTTTGTGCAAATAATGCAATTCTATTCAAGTGTAAGATTTCGTTTCATCTCCATTGTGGTAAAAGCTTTGTATTCAAAAAATGTTATGTTACTTTAATATACGTAATTACAGCAAGTGGTTAACATAGGTTACTAGTTGATTTTTTTTTGGGAAGTAGATAAAGTTCCACATAATTTATGCTAGAAGGTAGTATGTTGAAAGGTTTCCGTTTTTTAAAGATAGGAACATATATATTTTCTAATTTCAAAACATCTATAAATACAATTTCTAGATTTTAATATAAATTTACTATATATTATAATAAATTTACTATTTTCTTTAATATTTATTATATTAAAGAAAATAGTACATTATAAACTAATTAATTTTAAGTTAGGTTCGCTTGGATTGAAGTTTGAACTGACTGAATTAATTTAGTTATGTAAATGTTTCAGTTTTATAAGTCACATTTTTAACTTTATTATTAAAACGGAAAAGTTTTGATGAAAATTTCATTATTTTAATAATATTGAAAAATTAATTGTTCATTACTTTACTATTCATTATGTTTTTACATTTCACGAGATGACGAAAGTTTAAAGTATTTATCAGATTCTAATAATATTCTGAATGTTAAATTGCTTTCAGATATTTATGTCCGTAATCATAAATCGCTCTCAACTCTGAGATCAATCTCGAGGGCGATCTTGAGATTCCGTTTTTTTTCACAAATTATAATCTATGTTATATTATCTAGACAAAAATTCCTCCGTTTTAAGATCACGCAGCCAATAACAACAAAATATTTTAATACTAAAAGGTATTCAACAAAACTGATATCTTCAGAATTCTATCATGATATAATATATAATATAAGGATCGAATTTATTACTTCATAAGTCATGAGGGTTAAGTAATAATCGTCGACAATGGGCAATAAAGGCTTTATAGGCAGTAAAGTTCGATCTCGCGGCACGTCATAGTTCAGGAGTCAAATGCACGCCGTTTGAAATTATTTTGAGAAGTTTTTTAAATTATTTTATTGGTGGGGTTTTTGTGTGAATGTATAAATTTTTTTTATTATTATTTAAATAGATGCCAGGTAATGAATGGTTATTGGTTTTTTTTTTAATTTAAGCATTAATCGTTTCTAATATTTTTTAAAATAAAACTTTCTAAGGATTTTAACCGACCAGGCGCTCTGACCACTGAGCCATACATTCAGCTGTTCAGAACGTATGGGTCAGTTGGTCAGAGCGCCTGGTCGCTTTCCAGGAGGGGCGGGTTCCGAGTCCCACTTCAAATTTTTATACGTTTTCTAAATAAGTAACCAAATAATGTTTAATTATAAACGCGTAAGTTGTAAGATATTAGGATATATTAGTTATTAATGTAAATAATTAGGTCTAGGCGGCTAATGACGCAAGTCGTGGCGCAGGGGCGCAAAGTGTGATTGTAAAACCGACTAATTGTGGGTTCGATCCCCACTCGAGGAGATGAAATATTTACTTAAATTTATATTTCCATTTCTTCGCTCTGGTGTCGAGGCAAAGCGCGGCGTTGGGTTCTGCCAATCAACACACAATGCCTCCAGAATTCGGCAGAAAGTGGGGAACGGAGTGTCTTAACACAACGTACCCTCTACCTACCCTGCTGTGTGCGGGATACAGCGTGAAGCTAAAAAAAATATAATCATCTAGATTAGTTAAAATATAATTAAGTTGATAGATTGAATGATATGTTTTTAATTAAAAATTATTCAAAGAGCCGGTCTCGCTGGTGTTTGATCAATTTCATTAACATGTTATTCGAATACGACAGTTATTGGTGAGGCATTAATAGATAGTTTATGATTTAGACTGATATTAATTAATTGACCACATGGCAGTGTGTTTATTAGTTTTCCGAATATCTATTATTGAATGCATCCCACACACAGCTGGGAAGGCAGAGGGAACCTAGTGTTAAGACATTCCGTTCCCCATTTTAGTAGAGGCATTGTCGTGTTGATTGGTGGAAGTAATCGTCGCACTTTACCTATAACACCAGAGCGGGAAAATGAAAATATAATATATTTCATTTCCTCGACTGGGAATCAAACCTACTACACTATACTGTATATTATAGTAGTAGTACAATCCCGATTTAGTATTCAAAAACGTTTATTATTTATGTAAAGAGTGATCGCGTGTTCACAGATAACTAATTTGTAGTCTTTTTATATACTAGTGTATATTTAAATTGCTGCAGACCATAATTGAGTAGTTTCAGTTAGTCTAAAATTATGCATTTATTTTATTTTTAGTTGAAGTTAATTTATTTTATTTTCAGTTGAAGCTATATAAAAATATTACAGCATTCAGTTTATTTTAACAAAAGTTAAATTAGTTACGTGATATATGGCTGTATGGTTTTGTTTACACAAAATTATATACACGGTTTGTATAGGACGACGACAGCTTCGTTGAACTATATGAATGGACTTCGGTAGATAGTCACTGACGATAAACTACACATGCCTTCTTGAATGTAATATGTTAAATAAATATATACAATTTTTCTGTTGCGAAATAAAAGGGATTTTGATAATAAAAAATGTTTTAATCAGTATCAATTGTTAAAATTTGAATAGCAGTATCAATCACCCATTCGTATTTTTCTAGAACAACGATTTCTAAATTATATTATCCTAAATTGTAAGAGCATATTAAAAAAATGAAATTAAAAAACAAAGATTTTCATTAAAGATATTTATTTTAAGTTAGTATATATCAGTACAGATCAAGTAAGTTGTATATCATATCAGAATATAGCGTTAAGATACGCTGTATCCCACACACAGCAGGGTAAGCAGAGGGACCTATGGAACCTAGTGTTAAGACTCTCTGTCCCCACTTTCCGCCTAGTTCTGGAGGCATTGCGTGTTGAGTGGCGCAACTCAACGCTGCGGTTTGCCGCGATACCAAAGCGAAGAAATGAAAATATAAAATGTTAATAAATATTTCATTTCCTCGAGTGGGAATCGAACACACAACCAGCCGATTTTACACATTTTGTGCCCCTACGCAACGACTGGCCACGAATATGACACGATTTATTAAAAAAAAATTAAGTTAATAGAATAAAGCCTTTCTGTGCAACCGGATCATAATACAGCTTGAGAAATTAGTAGTTTTTTAACGACACCCCAAACCTCGTTGGGCCTGCTTTAATGCGATGCCACACGGGTGTGTTTACTTTAAACAGGGCAAGCGGTGGGACGGTCGCCTATCACAACATTATTGTTTTGAATACGACCACTCTGGACGCTAGCCGGGTTATTATGTAAACTTTAATGTACGCTAACTCGAACAGGATTTCATAACAAAGAGTAATTATACGCCTGGGGAAGTAACCTTACGTAAACTAAACTAAACATACGTCATTCGAGTGTTTACCTCGTTCATTTGTTTCCAATGTTGAATGTTTTGTTGTTGAAGTCACTTTTGTTGTGGAATGTGAGTTTTTGTCAAATTTTGAATGCTTTATCAAAATAAATAAATAGTTTTGTAATTAAAACGTATCTAAGAACTAAGTATATCAATGAACTCTATTTGTTTAAGAGTTGTAAAATGTCAATGTCTTCTAAAATCATTTTTAATATTCTTATGACTAAAATATTCATATATAATTAAGAAATCCTACTGATCTTATGAAAACACCACGCGGACGAAGCCACGAGAGGAAGTTAGTAAGTATATATATTCAAACAGTCATTCTGGACACCGATTTGATTTTTCAAGTAACCATTACAAGCTTTTAATTTGTAATGTGACCTTTCGCTTTTTCCTTAAAGCTTTTCTATCCCTCTTTTTACTCTCAAGTGATAAATGAACCTAATAAATGTCTCATCTGAAAACAATTACTTTTTCCATTTGGTGTACAGTCAAAAGAACAAAAGAGAACTCTGCATTGCTTTTCTATTTCTATTATTTATTTTCACAGTAACTAGTTTTAGTTCTTTATAAGCACATATTATAATAATATTAAAATCCTTTCGAATTTGATTGTTGTTTTTTTTTTCATAATTTTCCCTTATTAGTTATTTGATAAATATAAAAGTTCATAATAACTGCATTTTACAAACTTCTTTCCTTCTCAATTTGGCAATTTAACCCCATATTTTTATTGGCATCTAGAAAACACTAATAAATAACTATTATAATTATGCAAAAGGAACCTGGGAAACTAGTATTAAGACACTTCGTTCCCATTAAGACATTTTTGTTCTCTATTTTCCAAATAATCTTGAGGCATTGCTGATTGACTGGCAGAACTCAATGCCTCGAGTGCTCAGTTCCTCGAGTGCGATCGAACCCACAACCTGTCGCATTTACAGTCACACGCTTCTGCACTACAACTGGCACAATATACAAATATTAAACAACTAGAAACTTTTAAATGTAAATTATACATTTATGTAATTACTATAATATATAAGTTCAAAATATCACACTTCACGACACTTTCCCAGGCCCCATTGATGCTCACCGCTGGTCCTCTATTGACCGACGCGTGGAATGTTACCGAGTCAGTTCGAACTCGAAGGTTACAATGAGATGAGACTAAATATTTACGTCGATATTTATGGGCTGTTAGTCTCTGTCGGTAAATTATTTATTCATTTTTGTGTGAGTAGCGCGATCGGCTATGCTCGGGCATTATTTTTTTTCTGCCTCAAGAGGTAGGAACATAGTGTTAAGTCACTACGTTCCCCACTTTCCGTCGAACTTTTCGAGGAATTGCGTGTTGAGTGGCAAAACTCAACGCCGGGCTTTTGCCTTGATGCCAGAACGAAGAAATAAAAATATTAATAAATAATAATTCATTCCTTCGAGTGGGAATCGAATCCGTAGCCGTCGCGTTACAGTCACACTCTTGTGCTCCTGCGCCATGACGGCCTCAAATAATACAGTCCGAGCATTAAACAAATTTTAGCATATAGCAAACACACTATAGTCCCTTCTCAAAACATAATTGTGTAATTAAAAAAAATAAAAAAGAATAAATTATGCGTTTTTATGCACATTCTTACAAAAACGTCAACAAATTAATAGTGAACACTAGCGAACATAAATAGCATTTCTATGAATTTCCAGGCAATACAAGAAATAGACTGTAATAATAATATATGAAATGTGAGTTCAAAGTAACGTATATTCTCCTTATTTTTTGAACATTGTTAGAGACTCCAGATGTCACAACTGGTTTATTTTCTACTCTGTTGTAATAAAATGCAAAATTCTTCAGCTTTCGGTGCATATTTCATTCTCAAAGGATCGTAAAGATTCCCTTACCTGCTTGTTTGTTGTGAGTTCGAAAGGGGCCGGAGCCAACCATTTTTTTATTCAATTTTACTTGTGGGAATTTTATTATAGACCTAAAATGGCACGTTCTTCCATCACACAGATGTGCCACATTTGGTGTCAATACTCTAAACATGTTTATATTTTTAAAAAGGCTAATGTCGATTTCTACTAAATAGCTATACATTATTTAAATTCAAATCGTTTTTATGTTTCTTGATCAATTTGTTAAACAATTTTGTGTTCATTATAAAAACTTTTGAGGCAGACTGTTTATCATATGTTATTATTTTATCATTAAAATACAGCTGTATGTTTTCAATTACCGGGACATGATTGATGTTTCCAGTGCGTATCCACACACAGACAAATTTATCGCTGCCATCGATACCCGGACAACTATTAATATTATGATAGAGTAGACTTGCCGCGTCAATATAATAATGCGAAGTCATTGGGTTTGCTCATATTGCCCCGGGCGGCTTTACCCTCAATTCGTTTAAATAAATATCTTTTCTACGAAACGCTTCTGCGGTAGCGGGATGACTTTTTTTCCTTACATCGATTGATTTATAGATACCTGCATCACATTCAGCGGAATCTACATTTAATCCGATCGTTTGTTTTCGGAACATTCTCAAAACACTATAAAATTTAATTTCCATCAGTAATGGACTAATAAGAAGTAACTAATGTTTGAATCGGCTGGTGTTTCCAGCAAGAAATCCAACGGGCGGCGCCCAGCGGGACGCCTCAACAATGGCAACTAAATTAAAAGGAACCGTAAGCGTTTCGACTTGGGCCTCGCTAAATTTATTACACTTTTTACTTTTTTTTTTATTCTTTATTTTCTCCGCTAATGAGATTTGAATGTTGCAACTGTTATTCTACTAGATGGTTGAAAATGAATGAAAGTACTATGCAGATTTTTTTTATTACTTTATTATAGTATTTAAGTTACGCACTAGTTATCCTTACGAAACACTCAAAACCATTTCGGTTATTATAATATTTATATACTTTTTTTATGAAATTATTTCTTTTTCATAAAGCTTTTTAAAAAAAATTGTATGGGATACATCCATTTTTTTTAAATACACTGTCGTACGTAACATGTTTTGTTATTCTTTAATAATGTACCACGTACACGTGCACCCAAGTATACCATTTACAGCAATCAAAGATCATTTAATCTATTTTTGCAGTCCATAATTTTAAAATTTCTTTATAAATTTATTTAAGCGTCTAAGATGATTACAGAATTTCAAGCAAATCGGCGCTGTGCTCACCTGTAGACTGTATACAGAATTCTACCGCGTCGAAATAAAGTTCCTATTAAATTGGGAGCAAAGCTTCGCGGGTGGTCTAAGACGGGTTAACTGTTGATGTAAAACAGAAACAAGAATGCAAATTTTGCTTGTTGTGTTCGCAAATAAGTAATATTGAAACTGTTAATTAATTCCAACAAAAAATATTTGAGATTATATCTTGAAGCGTATTGGTTTATTTTATTTAATTAATACTTTCATTATTCATAAATGATGGCTGTGAATAATAAATTTTGGTTAGTGCTGTTTAGTATGTAATGAAACACGCCTTCAGCATTTTGTTCTTGGAATAAGGACTTATGACACTTTAAAAAAAAGCATCAAAGGCAAATTGTTACTTATGATGAAATAAAATACAACACGCCGTATAGTGGCCGTCCTGAAATTGACTGTATATGGATGCACAGATTTAACTTTAAGAGTTTTCTCACTTTTGATTATTTTCTTCCTGAGAGAACATTGCGCAAAAATTCCAAAAACCTAATTTCTAAATAGCCACGACTTGTCGATAGTACTATACATCAACGAAAAAAAAAACAAAACAATACGGGACCAATAACGCAATACGAATTAAGTGCGGCAAACTAGATCCATTGAATAAAACGCCGCTCTTTTGAGAGCTTGACGAGAATAAGTAGGAACAAAGGGACAATAGTGAAGGAGCGGAGTACCGAAGCGTGGCAATCCAGTGCCGGCTTCCGTTGACGTGGGAACGCCTTTTTATTACCGATAATATTTTCCATGACGATACAGCAGCACCCCCCACCTCATTAAGGACCCAAAGGACCCATTTATTACATTCTAGTTTAACAGTTTCAGTAAATGAAGTTATATTTACTAAAGTGATTTTAATTATATTTATAAAGTAAACTTAGTTAATAGTTACACGGAACCAAAGGGATAGACATACATACATGCTAAAAAAACAATCCTCGTTGTATAAAAATAAGCTTTAAGCTTCGAGACTTTGATAATATATCGTACATTTCTTTTTCATTTATTATATCCGTGATTTTAAAATTAGTTTCATTTAAAATGTATAAGAACCGTGAAAGTGAAAGTCTCAAAAATTATATCATTTATTATAATTATAATAACATCAACACAGAAAATAAGATTAATCCAAAATAAAGAATGTATAAATTAATAATAGGAAATTAAAATGAAACAGACGCGACGACGTGTACGAACACATCCATTTGATATAAATAATTAAGTGAATCCATGTAGCCACCGACAAAGGATAGACCTCGAATCGTTTTGATCAGTAACAAACATATCGATATAACCCACTTTGCTAATCGAATTTAAATCACAGTTGCCTTCAGGAAATGTCTCCAGAACATTTAAATAGAACATGTTTAATGAAACCCTTTGATAACCGAATATATTTCCCGAAACCGATTGAACCAATATCAATAGGAATCGGGCCAGGGTTTCATCTCTACGTTTCTAAACAATAGTTCATCAACTATCTCGGGTCCGACACATCATTTCACGGCCCATCGGCTTCTGGTGTATTTAGTATTTTTATTTTCTTCACGCAATATCGATATGGAGTATGGATGTGTTTTTCAATAACTGTTCAGTTCATTCTTAAATTAAAAGTCAGCAACGTTATACAAAAGATATTAATAATTTTATTCACTCGTGGCGTACCTAGTGTAAACAACTGTTTGTGAGTTCGATTACCGCTTAAGGAAATGAAATATTTAATATTATCATTTTCTTCGTTCTCGTGGCAAAACTCAAAACGCGATAAATTCGGCAGAAAATGTGGAATGGAGTGTCTTAATACTAAGTTTACTCTGCCCACACTGATATGTGTTGGATACAAAAATCTAATAAATAAATAATAGAATAGTATATTAAATAAACAAAATTGAATATCTGATTCCTTAGAAAACGCCTGTACTTAATATAACATTCATTTATAATATAAGATTTATACGTATAATGTCAACTGAGCTATATATTATTTATCGCTGATAGCAGACATTAGATAAAAGTGTCTCACAAAACTAACAAGTAAGGTGATCTCTTGCCAAATACAACCCCAAGGCGGAAGCCCCACTCGAACGGGGAAAGCATGATTTATTGGTAAAACTTCTGCCATTACTCATCTCACCATTCGTTACTCCTATAAAAAGAACGTCTTCCGATAATTTATTAGAGGCAGTACGGAATTTTATTGAAGCTGTCTATTTTAGAGTGCTCTCTCTCTTCAGCCGTTGTTATTAAACCGTAAATAACTAATATTATTTATGACAGCCCTAGAAATGCGCACACATATGTAATTAGGTGCGATTCATTTTTTTTTAATTAAAATTAAGTGAAATTTAATATAATTAATGATTATAAAAAAAATCTTAATAATTATATATATAATAGGGAGAAAAAAAACTAGCAAGGTAGCAAATATAGCTTTAAAAGCAGCATATAATTCAGTTGAATTTTAATTTAGAGTTAAAAAATAATAAACAGATAGTAAAAAAAACAAGTAACGGCGGCGGCACATGTGATAATAAACAGCAATAAAAAGAAGCCGTAAATAAATCTGATTTATTAGGAAACGAAAGTTCCAAATAAAGGTATTCGTGGAAAAACAGAACGAGACTTTGAACATGTTAACAATAAGCTGACTACTAGAATTGTAAAATAGCTTACCTTTATATTTTTGACCTCAGGTTAAAAGGCTTCTTTGTTATAATTTTGCACGATTTGAGCAAAAAACTTCGTAGTCGTAGTTTATTTTTCAACAAATCCAATCGACTCAACGCGGCACATAAATCAGTTTACGTCACTTGAGTATGAACACAGAAACTTTTCAAAACTTACACTTCACCGAAAAAAGTTTGAAAAACGACGCACGCACGGTATTTAACACTGGACACCTATCAAGTTGTTATTGAAAAAGTTTTCAAAAGTTATTATAAAACACTACACAATATATTTAAACGTTGTAATAGAGTGTAATCACTTGTGCCGCGACCGGTTCGTACGGGAGGACGAGAGCTGTGACCGCACGTGTACACCCGACAGCGGCGCGAGGCGCTCTGGCCTACGTTGGAGAAGTCCGTAGCGGGCGAGGGGGTACCGATAGACGAAAATGGCTTCACAAGTTAATTTTTTTCTCTTTCCTCCTTTAATATTCCGCATATGCCGTGCGCGGCCAGCGGTGCACGCGCATGCGCAGCAACCCTTACACCATATAGGGGTTGTAACGCGATGCACTCGCACTTTACATAACTTATTGGGCTGTTGGAGCCACTGTTTAATACTCTTTCCGTGTCGGCTTTGTGCTTGGAGTTTAGAATATTAATCACTATCATATATAATACTATCAACTGAAAACAGGATACATTTTATCATTAATCTCAATATTATATGGGCAAAGTTTCAGTAAATGCTGCTTGTAACGTGTTAACAACTGAGTAAACTTTCTAAAATAAATTTTATTCTAACAATGTTAAGCTGTAGGTAAATTGTTTAAATATAAGTTATGTTTTGAATTAGACACTGTACAGCGATAGCCTATTTATAACAATTAAAAAAAATTGGCATCATAATTCATTGTTATGACTTAAATTGCCTTATAAATATTATTTGATCTTATTTTTTTTACTCCATGTTGTATACCGCATACCGAAACTTCGTGCTATGACACTCCGTTCGCCACTTTCCGCCGAATTTTTGAGTTACTTAAAAAAATTACCTAATAGTTAAATGGCGGAACTCAACGCCACGCTTTGCCTTGTTACTGGAGTGAAGAAATGTAGACATTCATTAATGAAAAATCATTACTCGGAGTGGGGACCGAATCCACAGCCGTCACGCTTGCAGTCACACGCTTGTGCCACTGCGCCACGGCGACCTCTATGTATTTATTTCAATTTCATCTTATTATGAATATTTTTATAAACATTAATTGTATTAAATATATATTGTCTTGTTGTCTCAGATAGAAATATAAGCGTCACGCTGTATCCCGCATACAGCAGGGTAGGCATAAGAAAGATAGTGTTATAACACAGCGTTCCTCACTTTCCGAATTTGTAGAGGCATTGCGTGTTGAGTGGCGGAACTCAACGCCGGGCTTTTATCTTGGTGCCAGAGCGAAGAAATGATTTCTTAATATTTTTAAGAAACAACAATTCAATTCCCTCCACAACCGTCGGGGATCGAACCCATAACCGTCGCGTCGTCGTCGTCACACCGTTGTGTCCAGCTTGCACAGTCTACAGTTTTTTAATTTAATTTAATTTAAATTAGGTATGTCTATTGAACAGTAAAATAAATATATTTACTTTTCAATATGCTATAATGATCAATAATAATTAATTATTGTTAGAATGTTGTATTTAGGGAGGTTTAGGCTAGTTATATAAATAGAGGCTATATTTAAGATTAAAATATTTCAAAATACACCTTAGATAACTTTAGAACACAGTAAGAATAATATATTAATTTCTTATTAGTTTATTTTTAACCTTTTCTTCTCATTATTTAAGATGAGGACACTTGGGATAGCAATTCCCACGGATTAGTGAACTCGTGTACATTTCAAATAAGTGAAAGCGACAGTAAAAGCACTAAAATATAATATAATACTATCAATTTATTTAAACAATAATAAAATCGATCGATATATAGATTAGATAAGAGGCCAGTCGTGGCGCAGGGGCACAGAGTGTGACTGTAAAATCGACTGGTTGTGGGTTCGATCCCCACTCGAGCAGATAAAATATTCACTTACATTTATATTTTCATTTCTTCGCTCTGGTGTCTAAGCAAAAGCGCGGCGTTGGGTTCCGCCACTCAACACGCAATAAATGCCTCCAGAACTCGGCGGAAAGTGGGGAACGAACGTTGTGTCTTAGCACTGGGTTCCCTCTACCTACCCTGCTGTATGCGGGATACAGCGTGAAGCTGATTTTGATTTATAAATAGATGAGAATTAAGTAATACTGATCCATATATTTTTTTAATTGATTTACATTATGTAAGTCAAAATAAAATATGTAAAAAGTTATTTTTATTTCATTTCCTATATTCATTTGATACAGTCCACATAAAAAAAATGTTATATACTACCGCGGACCAGATATAGTGTACTTGAATATACATACAAGTATTATTTATTTTGAGAAGACATATAAATTTTACATACATTTTTTTTTTCTATAAATGTGAATTTTATATAAAAAAAAATTAAGAGTACTTTATTTTACGTTGCTATATAGGCAGTCCTTCTCAATTTGCATGTGAGAGTTCCCATGTGAGCTGTCAATTGTCCGAGCTCACCATTCTTCTCTACTTCAATACTTTACTCTTTTTACTGTCAATATTCGAATTCAACGTCGATCTCTCGATATGTTTTTGCCAAAAAGATACCGTATTTAAATAATTTAAAAGAAAGGTACTTTATATTCTTTTGTTTTTAAAAAAATATTATACCATCGTGGCACCGTTAGGTTATGGAAGGAATATCCACAAGTTAGTAATACAGTTTTGCCGAAATTTGCTTTACTCTTTTTTTCCCGACTGCTAAGGAAGGGTTATGTTTTTCGCGCGTATCTTGTATGTATGTAATATTCTTTATTACCTCATATCTCCACAACCTCTGAACGGATTTACACAATTGAGGTATCGTTAGATTAGTATTAGCAGCCCAAGTGTTCTTAGATAGGTGACGTTAAAAAAAATCAATCATGGCAGCTGTGGGATACCATTGGACTTAGTGAATAAAAAAAATTCGTTTCGATTACCACAATATGGGTATCAAATTCAAGAACTTAATACGAGAATTTCAAAAAGGTATATCATGATTATCATTACTCTTATAAATCCTAACAAAAAAGTGAAAAATAAAAAAATATTTGAAAAAACAAAAACCCCGACTGCATAAAACTAAAAAGACAATAAAGAAGTCTAATAGTTTATTAGGATTAACAGTCAATGTTAATCCTAATAAACTATTGGGCTTGTTTATTTTCTTTTTAGTTTGATGCAGTCGGGGTTTTTGTTTTTACAAATATTTTTTTATGTATTTTCTTTATTTGATTATACAAACTTTACATTGATTTCAGCCAATTAATAGTCACATCTCTTTTGAGAGTGGTACTGCATAACAGAAATGTGATATGCAAAAATAATGAGTTAGCAATTAGCAGATTTGATATTTTATCGTGAAGAATTTAAGTCGTGAGGCCAGTCATGGCGGAAGGGCACAAAGTGTGAGTGTAAACCGACTGGCTGTGGGTTCAATCCCCACTCGAGAAAGTGAAATATTTATTTAAATTTTTATTTTCATCTCTTCGCTCTGGTGTCGAGATCGAACCCAAAACCAGTCGCGTTTACAGTCACACCTTGTGCCTCTGCGCCATAACCGGCATTGAGAAGAATATAAAAGAATATATTATGTATAGAATAATATAAAATAATATATTTGAAACTACTTAATATTTTATGAATATTACAAGACACGAGACCATCACCAATACAACCGCAATTTCGTTTCCGTCACTGAAGATTTCACTCTTTGAAGTTAAAGTGAATCGATAATAATTTTATGTGCATAACTCACAGTATGAATAAACAGAAATGGTACATACAGCTGAGACATTTTTATTATAAAATGTGTAATATATTCGTTTTACAGAAGTCACTTAAATGTACATCTTACATATTTTAAAAATTGCGTGATATGTGGCGGAACTCAACGCCGAGCTTGATATTTTTTTTACAAAATATGCGTTAACGAACAGTATTTTAACCTTACCTTAGAATAAATATCACGTATTTCTATTATTGATTTTTTCTAATTTTTTGTATTATTTTTTCTTTACATTTTTCCAGTTATTATAGTATAGTATACTTAGTAACCACTCGTTTGAAACTTACATTACTATAAATTTAAATATTTATTTATTCCACGATTTGAATCCACAATCACCACACAATAGATGTTACGTCCAAAATGCGCAGCGAGGGCGTCTATGACCTTCATATAACATTTGCTCAATTCCACATACCGAGGAGTTTCACTAACGTTTCGCACATCTCTACAGGGATAAAATATTTAGTAATGCATTAAAATAAACTCTACACAGACTTTTAGCGAAATAAAATATATTTCAAAGTTTTGAGATCACTATTAAATACTCAATAACTATCTACATATTCTCTCTACCCAAAGCTTACCTGGAAGAGATTGCTGGCTTAATAATACGGTGCATTGTACTATTTTATATGGAATTTTAAACTTTCTGTAAGTTTGAGGCCAGTCGTGGCGCACGGGCACAAGCGTGTGATTATAAATGTGACAGGTTCTGGGTTTGATCCCCACATGAGGAAATGATATATGACAATTTTTTTTATTTCTTCGCTCTGGCATAGAGGTAAAGCGCAGCGTTGAGCTCCGCCACTCTACTTGTAATACTCCCGGAATTCCTCATAAAAGTCTTAACACGCGTCTGCTTACCCTGCTACATGCGGTATACAGCGAGAAGACAGAGATGAAAAAAATCAATTAGCTTCACGCTGTATCCCGCACACAGCAGAGTAGGCAGAGGGAACCTAGTGTTAAGACGGTCCGTTTCCCATTTTCTGCCGAATTCTCTAGGCATTGCGTGTTGAGTGGCAGAGCTCAACTCCTCGCTTTGCCTCGAGCGAAGAAACGGAAATATAAATTTAAGTAAATATTTAATTTCCTCGAGTAGGAATCGAACGTACAACCAGTTGGTTTTATAGTCACACTTCGTGCCGCTGCGCCACGACTGGCCTCGGTTAAATTTTACTTTCAGCTATTATATACATAAGACAGCGACGACTACAATATACGTATACAAACAAGATAATAAAAGCTAACATTTATTTTGATAACTTAAAGCGAGCTTCTTATCCAAGAAATTTGCGTTCAAGAGTGCTGAAGCAGTTTGATGTGCATCCATAGGTCGTGGGCGTGATTGTCGTATTGCGTGCGCCGACTTGATAACGAGGCTAAAAGCGAAGCCCTCGTGAAATATGGACAAGCTCGACCTGTCACAGTCGCTGTTCAACTTTTTTAGTTTCATAAATCCTTGTTGTTTCTGGAAATACATCGGTGTTTTTTCTATTATTCCGTTGTAACGTTATTTTTACGATATATATTATGTATGTTTAGCGGGTAGGCAAAGGGAACCTGGGTACCTAGTCTTATGACGCTCAGTTCCTATTAAGGCAATTAAACCTTACTTTCCGCCGTTTTCTGGAAACATTACGTGTTGAGTGGCGAAACTCAAACCCTATGTTTTGCCTCGCAGAAGATAAGAAGCAGCTAAAATAATAGTAACTGCCAATGATAACAAAATAATGAAAATGATCATTTTTCAATAATATATTTCTTGAATAGGTTTTAGAAATTTTCTTACGTCATCTACATACTTAACCGGTACTCTTTGCTTTGCTGTGAGCTAACTGTTTAATATTTGCTGGTGAGCGCATAAAATATTTGAATAACAAATTGTAAACCACCGTACAGAATAAAGAAAACTAAAGTACACAAGTTGAAAGTTTCCTATCGATTTCTAATATATTAGAATGCATCAAATAATTTTATTATATTATATATAAATACAAATACATATAGGTAAACGATTTCTTCTCAGTTATCTCTTTTATTCACATGTTGAATGAAGTATTATTTAAATTTTATGATAAAATTTAAAATTGTTACAACAATTTCCTTTGAAGAAAAATTCAAATATATTTTAACTACATAGTACATGAGGCTGGTCGTGGCGCAGCGGCACGAGGTGTGACTGCAAAACTGACTGGTTGTGGGTTCGATCCCCACACACGTCGAGGCTAAGCGCGGCGTTGAGTTCTGCCACTCAACACGCAATGCCTCCAGAATTCGGCAGAAAGTAGGGAACGGAGTGTCTCAACACTAGGTTCCCTCTGCATACACTGCTGTGTGCGGGATACAGCATGAAGCTAATTTAATTTATTTATTTATGAATTTCTTTTTCGGCGGAACAAAGTTTAAGTGTCTCAATGGGAGCGGAGTGTGTTAATACTAGGTTTTTTCTGCCTACCCCGCGTATTGCGTGAAGCTGATTTGATTTATATAAAATAACGATTTTAAGCAACTAAAATCGTTAATTTATATAAATCAAATCAACTTTACGTATATACCGTGTTAAGAGCAGGTCGACACGTTCTATTTATGGCACGACGTGACCAATAAAAATTCCTAAGGAGCCCTGTATAATTTAAATAAGTTCCCACTAATAATTTGAATTTTTGATTTGCTTATGTGTGTTACGATTATAAAATTATTTCAATTGTATAGGTGTTCAGAATGAATTTTGATTAACTTTTTTTATTAGTTTTTATGCAATTAGAGTGTACATTTTTTTCATATATATATTTTGAATTAAAAATAAATTTAAAATACTTCGAAAATACTTAAGTTAAAGTATGTATTACACCAAACGCACTTTATTTGACGGCACAGCCAGTAACAAGAAAACTTTAAAATATTTTCCGCCTATACATGCACTAGCGGCCCCCGTGCGGCTACGCTTTATTTATGAATCGATGGCACAAAAACAAATGTTAACGGAATCTTGCCAGAATCCAATAGTGAAGCCGCATTTAAATCAGTTGAGCTAATTCTAAGATTAGCGTGAACAAACGCACAGACAAACAGACAAAAAATAAAAAAAATATTGTTTTGGGGTCTGTTATATTAATAAAGGTCCCCAACAACATTTTTTGTTAAATATCTTCCATCATACAGACACTGATACGTTACGTTTTTATTATAAGTATGTATCGTTTTTATTATAAGTATGTAGTTAAAGTATGTATCACACCAAACGCACTTTATTTGACGGCAAAGCCAGTAACAAGAAAACTTTCAAAAATATTTTCCGCCTATATAATTACATACATGCACTAGCGGCCCCCGTGCGGAAGCTTGCCAGAATCCGATAGTGAAAACCGCATTTAAATCAGTTGAGCTAATTCTAAGATTAGCGTGAACAAACGCACAGACAAACAGACAAAAAATAAAAAAAAAATGTTTTGGGGCCTGTTATATTAATAAAGGTCCCCAACAACATTTTTTGTTAAATATCTTCCATCATACAGACACCGATACGTTACGTTTTTATTATAAGTATAGATTATGTGATGTGATAATAAGTAAAATATTGTCAATATAAAAATCAAACATATTTACATACAGATATACAATTTTTTTCACCCTATATCTTATTAAGACACTCGACTCCCCACTTTAAGGCTATTTTTACCAGAGCCAAGAAATGAAGATATTAAATATTTAATTTCCTCGAATGAGAAACGAACCTACAACCTGTCACATTTAAAGTCACACACTCGTGCTCTGCGCCACGACTGATCTCGAGTGATATGTAATTTGATAATAAGTAAAAGATATCTATAAATAAATAGTAATATTATTGAGAATATAGAAGAATAATTTATTTTGTGAACACATTTAGGTCACACGCCATACAAACAGAAATATCTTCGTGTATTTTGCTGAACATCTTATAAAATCCCGAGTCACCAAAGCTACACTCATCAAGATTTCACTCAAACACTTAAAACATTCAAAGCAAGTGGTCCGTCACCGTTTTGCGTTTAAAGGGCCTTGTTGCCTAGTTGATATTCAAGGCAACTCGAAGTCTCGGCGGTGCTGTGGCCCTGCGTCAGCTGTTTTGCTCAAGCATCGTCTATAAATAAACCATGTAACGTTACTGTAAGTTTTACAAACTATTTTAATTATATATATTTTTTTATTTTTGGTATTATTATAAATTTGATTAAATCTACATTGGGATTGCGGCCAGTCGTGGCGCAGGGGTATAAGCGTGTGACTGTAAACGCGACAGATTCTAGGTTCAATACCCACTCGAGGATATGGAATATTTAATATTTTCATTTCTTCGCCCTGGGGTCCAGGCAAAAGCGCGGCGTGGCGTTGAGTTCCGCACTCAATCATTGCATTGGGACTGACAAATGCAATGGTTGTGTGTTCATTGTGTGTCAAACAAACTTCGACATTATGATATTAAGTAAAAAAGTATAGATTATTTAAATAAAGGCGTATGAAAGTGTTATACGGTTGTCACGTATATTCTGTATTTTTACAAGCATATATTTTACTTGCCCTGGTAATATGAATATACTACAGAAATACGTCAAATTTTGCAACCTCAATTTGACCCACTTCCCAGTGGACGATTGAGCTGAAATTTGAATTACGACTTCAGTTCTGATGATAATAAAACTAAATTTAATCAATACTGTAAACCCAAAATGGCCGCCGCAACAAAATGCTGAATTACAAAGTTTTGTACAACCTATATGAATATCAAATGAAAGGGCTTGTTATTTATTTTAATTTTATTTGTAAAATACAATACGTGTAAAAATCTAGAAAGCTTGCTTTTAAATATTTTTTTTGTATTTCAATTCAATTATGACAGATAATTACATTATAACTCTTAAAAATATATCTAGTAAGTTCATTTTGATATATAGGTACTGATTTAGTAATTGGCAAAATAAAATGATACAATAACGAAAAAGTTTAAATTGATATTCGAACAAACAGAAAAATCCAAAGGCTATACGAACTGATTCAAATTTAAACATTCGTAAGGGAAATACTAAATTGAAAAGTTTTTATTAAAGAAAAATATGACGTAGGACATTTTATTAAAAAAATCATAATTTTCACGTGAATTACAAATGTTTAACAATAATAATAAAAAATGAAGAGATCATTATTTATAGTTGTAAAGAAGAAGTGCGAAAACTGTAAACAAGCTGTAAAACAGGCACTAAATAAAATTGCAAATAAACAAAAATGGTGGCTCAGAACTCCACCGTTTTTCTCAAAAGCTTTAATAAACAAAACAAAGAAATAGCCAAAGTTCTTGCGCGTTTTGTTTTGACCGGAAACTTTTCAAATTAGGAATCGCTATTAAATCACGATGTAACAATTGTATAAACGGAACCAATTAATAAATAAGACTCTATAAAATGTTAATTCAAGGTAATTGGCAAAGTGTTTTATACAGTAGTTTCGGATTTGAATCCTGACACGAACGGGATTTGTTTGTGTTTGTAATTTTGTACGCACAACCATCGCGTTTACTTCTGAATGACGTCGTTGTGGATTCGATTCCCACTCGGGAGAATAAACCATTTTCGTTTTGAGCGTGGCTTTGAGTTCCCCTACTCAAAGCGCAATTTCTTCAATTCTGTCAACAAAGAAACGAAGAAAAGGTAAAACGTAGAAAAGAGTCACTTCAGGTTTTAACTATCGCATCCAGCAGTATAGGCAGTTCTAAAAAAAAACCAACAACATTTTCGAATGTAATTTTTAAAAACATAGAGAACACAGTAGATAATATATCAATAACTAACTCGACAATATGCGTATTTAATAGTAAAAAGTAAATAAAATCAACAATTCTAATTTACCTTTCGCTACACGGAAAACCCGAAAATGTAATTAACAGATTGCCGAGCTATCAGCGATGATGTTTTCACATTAGGCTATATTTTACTGGCAAACGATTCGATTTGTTGCATTCAACGGACCCGTGAATAGCGGTGATTGCCAGTTGGCGTGTCGCGGCCGTGCTCGGGAAAAACTACGATTTGACGGAAAATAAACTATACTTATTTCACATAGTGGGTGGATATTAAGAGATGTTTATTTATTATTTTTATATATTTGAGAGGTTTTTCTTTGTTAATAATGTATATTTTATTATTTTAGCAAAAACGTAATTAATAGAGGCCAGCCGGCAAGTGACACAGGGGCGCCCCCTTTCGAGATAGGTAAATATATAAAAAATAACAATATTAATGAAGAAAATAATGTATTAAAAAATATATATATATATATAAATAGCTGAATTCATTTTCTATTTATGTGGTAAGTTTAATTAAAAAAAATATACTTTAATAAAATAGTATTTAAATCAACAAACAGCTTAATATACACTTTTTACCAGCACGTAAGCAAGACTCACAATCATAAACTTAATAAAATGTAAAAGATTAAAGTAAAATATTTTTTAAAATAAATAAACTTTAGCGCTTAGAATGTATATAATTTGATCGTCAGACCACTCTACGTGTTGAAAAGCCGTCGGTGACGATATCACAACATTTTCCAGTACTGACTCCGGCACAGTCGAGCGAGCTCAAAAGACGCTTGGCTTCGAGTCTGCCACTGCCTCGTTATTTTGCTAAGTTTACTCAAAATAAATATTATTAAAATATTAATATGAAAGTTTTACTGCTGTAAAGCACTGCTGTGCTTGTTGAATGAAAATTCGTTTTTTATATATATATTTTGCTAAGTAATGTTTATTATAATATGAGCGAATGTTGTGATTAAACTGAGACTGTAACGCTACGGTCGTGGGTTCGATTCCCTCTCGGGGAAATTTAATTTTTATTTATTAATATTTTCATTTATTCGCTCTGGTACCAAGGAAAAAGCGGGCGTTGAGGTCCGCCACTCAACACGCAATGCCTCGAAAAATTCCGCGAAAAGTGCAGCACGGAGTGACTTAACACTGGGTTTCCTCTGCCTGACCTGGTTCATGCGGGGTAGGCGGAGCGTGAAGCTGGATAATAATATTATTTGGTATAAATATTGGTATCAGGCATTATTATGTATTATTACTGATATAATTTTAGATATTAAAGTACAAAACTAAATGAAAGTAAAATTGTTTTTTAAATACATTTTTTATAGACAACGACTTAAAATATAGCAAAAAATACACACTAAGTAAATAAGAGAATCCCACCTTAACATTTTAAGCTGTAAAATTAAACGGTTTCTTGAGCAAGGTAGGCTACTATAATTAAGATCCTGGTATTTTCGTTTAATACAAACTTTATATTAAAAAAATAATCTTTTAAAGTTTTGGTACATATAATTATATCAATGTTTACTACAATTCTAGTAAATTAGTTGTATTTAATGTCGACAATATCAGGTATACCTGACGCGAGTAAACTTCTTTTTTAAATGTATTTTTAAACACCTGTATTTATTTATGAGGCCAGTCGTGGCGCAGCGGCACAAAGTGTGACTGTAAAACCAACTGGTTGTGGGTTCGATCCTCACTCGATGAGATGAAATATTTACTTAAATTTATATTTTCATTTCTTCGCTCTGGTGTCGAGGTTAAGCGCGGCGTTCAGTTCTGCCACTCAACACGCAATGCCTCCAGAATTCGGCAGAAAGTAGATAACGGAGTGTTTTAACACTAGGTTCCCTCTGCCTACCCTGCTGTGTGCGGGATACACCGTGAAGCTGATTTATTTTTCATTTATTTATATTTATTTATCATGTCTATTGAAATAGTTATATTTAATTTAATAATTTAAGTAAAATCTTTTCATGCTCAGATAGATATATAAATAAATATTTCAACTTAGTTTCAGCGTAACCTTTTAAGGCGGGTATGAGTGATTTATACGTGCCTCACAAAAATAGCATTTAATTGTAAAATAGAGCGCTTACACTTAAAAATAAAAAAAAATCACACTTCGTAAACTCTTATATTATATTTCTTTAAGTTTGGACTCGTACATGGTGGTTTGTTTAAATTGTACCGAGTCAGAAGTTAAAACGCTTCGCTTCGCTTTTTTTGCAGGAGCATTAATTTATTATCATAACAGATCTCGGTCTTTAAGGTTCCTTTTTTTTGTTTGGTATAACTGTTTCTAAATAGCCCTCCCGAGGCGCTTTATGGTTTCATTCCAACGGATTGGAAGAAAGTTGAATTAAATACCAAGTTGTTTCGTAAGTCATTGCTAAACTTGTAAAAATAAAATTTTCTTTTGTATAATTTTGCAGAAAACCCAACTTGGTGGCTTTCTTAAACGATATCGGCCAAGTTGGAAATGGAGGCGTCAATACAGCAATTAAGGCAGTGCTGAGTTTTAACAAGCAAAAATATATGTAAAACCATAAAATATATTTAACTTTAAATCATAGGCTACGAGGCCAGTCGTGGCACAGGGGCGCAAGGTGGGACTGTTAAACCGACTGGTAGTGGGTTCGATCCCCACTCGAGGAGATAATATACTTACTTAAATTTATATTTCCATTTCTTCGCTCTGGTATCGATGACAAGCGTGGCGTTGAGTTCTGCCACTCAACACGCAATGCCTCCAGAATTTGGCAGAAAGTGGGGAATGGAGTGTCTAACACTACGTTCCCTCTGCCTACTATGCAGTGTGCGGAATATAGCGTGAAGCTGATCTTTTATTTTAAATCATAAAAATGTATTATTCACGTTTTTCGGTAGTTCAGCAAATATTTGGAATTTTTGAAGAAACTCGGTTACAATTTGGCGAAAGTATAAAAATCATTCGAAATTACACCTCTTCGCCAGAATATTGTCTAAGTTATTTTTGTCTGACGGAAGCATTGATTTGAGGAATCGAACCGAATTGATCCATAAAATAATTAACCTCTATATGATTTAAAATCGTACTCCAAAAGTAAGTAAAACAGACAGACTGACAACGCTGCACGTTAGAGCACGTTAAACGGTAGTTGCTGAAATTAAATACTTGGTCCGGAACAACTGAAATATTTGTAAACTCTACGTGAACGCTGTCAAAATTCATCTAAAATTTAAAAAGCCATAACTCATTTACTTTATAAATGTTAACAGATATAAATATATACGTATAAAAACAGCTTCATGTTTCATAACAGGTGAGGCTAAAAACTGTTCTCCACATCTAGCTCAATTTTTGAGACATTTGTTGAGTCGCGGAACTTAGCACCGTATTTTGTCTACTACAAAATGAAAATCATTTAAATAATTCCCACCAGTGAATATCAAATACACAACCAAAACATTCACTATAACACGCTACACCACGAAAACCTTATATTTATACAATAAAAATCTTTATATTACTATTTATTTTTAAATATAAATAATAACACAAAGAAACAAAAGCAACAATGGCGAACAAATGTGAAATACTGTAATATATTTGATACAGTTAAGAAATGGTGTTCGCGCTCGGTAGAAAGTTCCTTTGTACTCGAATCAAATGATTAATGTCGTTTGCACTTGTTCTTGACATGCTGGTATTTTTACATAATGTAATACGAACAAATCTGACAGAGTGGTATATAATTTTAACTTATATATAGACAGATTAATATATATTTTGTTAAATTATTTTTTTATTGCTTGCCTTTATTTAAAAATAGTATTTTAAAAATATATTTAAAAGGACATGTTCGTGACAATTATTTTTTTTAGATGAAAATGAAAAATGGACACTTTGTTCTCTTTTCAATTTTAATATTTTTTTTCTCCGTAAAATTCCATTATGTTTTTAACATTTTTAAACGTGACAACCACACTTAAGAAAGAAAAATACTTATTTATAAAACGTATAAAAATTTGAACGTAGCGGGACTCGAACCCGCGCCTTCTGGAAAACGACTGACCACTAAGTCATACGTTCTGATTACACAAATTTTTATACGTTTTCTAAGTATTTTTCGATTATGTTTTTTTTCATGTTGCAATAAACGTGGGGGATGAGTTTAATAATTAAGAAAATATAAATCCCTAAAAAAAAACAGAAATAGAATCTACCATATTAAAAATTAGCATGGCATGATATATATAAAAAAACATATATTATTTTAAAGATATATTTTATCTCAAGATTGTTCTAAAGAGATAGCGTATCTCGTAACCTTTGTACTGCAAAATGTTAATTAAGCTTGTTAGAAGCTAACAATACAGCTCGCGACGATCATCGAAGATAACTTGTATTATGTTACATACGCCGTAAGTAAACCTAAACTCTCTTATAAAATAAAGGAATCTTACCCAACTCTTATAATAAGGTCTTATATAAAAATATTGTATAATTATAGCCTGCTCCTGCACCCTTGTAATTTCTTTTCCACGTGTTTTATATATAACGCCGTTTTATTCTAGGCGAAATAGAGACAAACGCAAGGAAATGTCAGAATTGAAACTATTAATATATAAAGTGGCTTATATGAGTATAATATATAATCTGTGTTATACGTTGATTATTCAACCACTATATAGACAGTACTTGTACAGTTGGTACAGTTTATACACTAAGGTGTACGAATAAACTTTATGCTTTATACCATATAAAGGAGGACAGAGACTTTTTTCTGATTAACCTAATCAGAAAAAAAAAGTCTCTGTTCTCCTCTTTTCACCCGAACGCTTATTGAGTAGCGGAACTCAACGCAACACATTGTCTTATAACGTGTATAATAAAAATAATTCTATAATGGATTAATTTAATTAAAAAATCTTTTTCTAATAGTTTTAATATATTACTAGCTGTGAGTTATGACATTCAGACACGGTTACAAATGCTATAACCATTTAAACCTAGATTTTTGCTGGAATTTTCACGAATCTTTAGTCACGTCAGCAGTTTGTCAGTCGACTTCGTGGAAATCTCGACAAATTGGTGACTCTACATTCAATATTATTTTTGCGTTTCAATTCTTAAAATTCTAGGGGTTTTTTTAAAAAATCTCAAGCACGAAATTAAAATTATAATATGTCTTTCTCATTTATTGGATTCTTCTAAGTACATAAAATAACCACCAATTCTGGTTAAAATATGGTATTGTACTCTGTTATAAAGCACTCAATGTCTTTAACCTGTCTAAACTTAGATGCAGCAGGTTTAAGGATATATTCTCTCCGAATTTTGAAATAAATACAAGTGGATGGGTCATACTCAGAAAAGTGGACATTTTCGAATTCGTAACGTAACTGATTAGTAACAATACTGATAATATTTGTTACGAAACTGATGTCATAAGGCATTATTCACAACAAAACAAGGATGTTATATGAATAAAAGTAGTTTTTTTTTATTTTGTTTTTTTTTTTAACAAATCAAAAATTTAAAAATTTAATCGTTGATTTAACAGATTATAAATGTAAAAAGTAAACATAACAAAGTGACAGTATTAACAATATAATAATGCTAGTTTGTAACGTAATAAACTTATATTTCTAGTTAGAGATCACAAAGTTAATGTTTAAATTAAGTATACTTTAAAAAATATCAAAATTTGAGTCGTTATGACTGGAATTACTA